>CM035412.1:185137074-185147074 GCA_020310875.1 Ceratopteris richardii
ACACACACACATATACACACACACACACATATAATATAATTATATATTATATATATATATATATATATATTTAGATATATATATATATATATGTATATATATATATATATATTTTTTTCAAATTATAAAGATATACCTCTTTCCAGAGAACTCAAAATATTTAATATTAAATATTGATATATTATACATAAAGAAATTTCACTTATATATATATATATCATATATATATACACACATATATATACACACACATATATATATATATATGTGTGTGTGTGTGTGTTTACATCCAATCATTTGAATCAATATCTTCAAAATATATAAACAAAATGACTTCAGGAAAACTTAAAATCTATGAATAACATTGGTGCTAATGGAGAGCCATCTAGTCAACATTATTTCCTTCACAAAAAGTTAGCAAAGCCATCTAGTTGACATTAATTCCTGCAACATAAAAGTTAGCAAAGCAAAAGAAACCACAAGCTTGGGATGATTTAACAAAAGAAAACACATAGGCTATTATAATTGAGTTACAAATTACAATCATCTTCATTAGAGGTATTACAATTGAATTACTGATTACAATCATTTTCATTAGAGAAGTAGCTCAAATGTTCGAATACTTCATTTTCTTTCCCTTGGCTTTGTTTTACCTTCGATATCACTGTTGTTGGAATTTTGTATTATATATATATATATATATATACACATATATATATATATATGTGTGTGTGTTTACATCCAATCATTTGAATCGATATCTTCAAAATATAAAACCAAATGACTTCAAGAAAACTCAAAATCTATGAATAACATAGAATATTATTAAATGATGAGAAAATATAATTGAATCTATAACTATCCATTTAAAGCAAATTATCTCAAAAACATATGGTGTTTAGAAACACCTAATTAAATTTAATGTACGGCTAAATATCCACATATTGAATGATCTCGACATTGTATGGTGTTTAGAAACACCGAAATAAATTAAATACATAATAATAATCCCTCTAATTGAATGTAGTCAATACTATCCCTTTGTAGTGAACAACATTGGTGCTAATGGAGAGCCATCTAGTCAACATTATTTCCTTCACAAAAAGTTAGCAAAGCCATCTAGTTGACATTAATTCCTGCAACATAAAAGTTAGCAAAGCAAAAGAAACCACAAGCTTGGGATGATTTACAAAAGAAAACACATAGGCTATTATAATTGAGTTACATATTACAATCATCTTCATTCGAATACTTCATTTTCTTTCCCTTGGCTTTGTTTTACCTTCGATATCACTGTTGTTGGAATTTTGGTTTTATTTGGTTTGTGCCCACCTTTGGTGTCCAAGCCCAAAGAACGGAAGAAGTATTCTCCCAACGTTGAGGATCAGCAATATTTTCTCTCCAATATTTTGTCCAACAATCCCTGTATAGTTCTTCATCACTGATGTTTTTCCTTTTTGAAATAGGTATCCAATATTGTATCTGAACCTTGAGATATGTTTCTGATTCTCTAGTTTGATTAACTTCAGTTTCCGCCATGCCAAGCCACACAGGGTACATTACATCGCATGGCTCTATGAGAACGAAGTCTCCTTTTCTCACATCAAGGCATGGATCGAATTCCTTTGCTGGTTTGTTACGCAATGGACCACAAAAGTGTACATCATTTTCATCTGCATCTTCATTATCAAATGTATTATCTTGCACAAGATTTGAAGATTCAAATGTTTTGCATCCACTTTTTGGCCAAAAATCATGATAAAATGTATCCTTCCATATTATTTGAGATTTCAAAACCTCCATAAGGTTTTTCCAATAAGTAAGTACCGGATTAATCCATTTTCCATAATCTGAGTTATCCCCCTTCTCTTCCAGATGCATTTTCCACCAATTGGCATATCTCAAAAGTCCTTCCATGACCCTTTCATTATCCTTCACATACTCACTAGGTGGCAATAATTTTGGAACGCCTTCAGGAAGCTTCGATATGCCATCTTCATTTTTCTTCCATAGCTCTATACCATTTGCAGGTAACCAATCAATATTTTTTGGATGCAATTTATATTGCATCAAGGGCACCCCTTGACTCATGTAGAATCTGAACTGCAATGGTTTCGAATGCCCAATAAGAGTATCTGCTCCATCATTTAAGTACCCTTTGACAAAATTTTTGAAATCTGGTACTTTCTGTATAAGAAAAGGTGTCGGATGCATGCTCCAACATTCATTAAAAGTTCTCATAAGATGTGGAAAACTAAAAATAGATTGTTTTCTGAGCTTTTCTGAAAAGTAACTAAATAAAGCATCAATATCCTCATGTGTATGTCCAACATAAGGAATCCAAGTTGCACCATATCAAATATCCCATTAGCAACTAACAAAGACAAATATGCAAAGACATAGCGATTCTTATTTTCTGAACCACAATTATCAAGTTGCAAAAATAATGTTCTAGGTAATTCCTTGAATGAATTACTTTGATTTTCGCATGTAATATTACATTGTGTTACATTGTCATATAAAATTTGCTCCTTTAATACATCCATATGATGATAAAGTGCATCAGGCCACAACAAAGAATCAAATAGACTCTTTGTGTAATTCACACCAGAACTCTTCAATCCCAAATCTCCATACAACTGACTATCTTTTTTTTCTAAGTTTCTTAAACACATTGAAATAGATGCAATTGTGAAATTTGGATCACCGGGCCATAATCTTAAAGCAAAATGACCATAAGCACATTGTCCATGTCCATGAGTAAGCATTCCTGTTAAAGATATTGGTAATCTCTCAATGCCATTAAGAGATTTTGGAACTGGTCTAATCTGTGGTATAGCTGTTTTACTTTGATCCATTTTATCATGAATAATGCATAAATATTTATCTGGAAATAATTTTGAGGAAACTCTCAAGCATAATATAGATTTCTACAACTCATTTGACGTAGCATATGAGATCTTCTTTGTGCTAAATATCTTGCACGTTCTTCATGGTTTTTAGTAGATTGTAACTTTGCTTTTATTCCTGTACAAAAGTCACATTTGGAGAACGTACTTGACTTTGATAAAGAAACTGTTCTAAATTCTGTATTCCACATTCTTGAAAATGTTGGTTGAGATAATTTATTATATCCCAAACTCTCTAATGTCATATTCACCTCTCGAAGAATATCCACTTGTTTATAATGTGATGGAAGCACTCTTTGTGTTTCACGAGAACCATCAGTACATGTTCTCAACTTGTGTGGCATTTGATCTGCATTATTATCAATGAAATCATGTATCAAAGCTTTTGCCATTTCTACATGTTTGATACTTTTTCTAAGTATTCCATTATTCCCATGAATGGATACCTTTTGACCAAGTAGAAACTTTTCTCATAGCCTATAAAATGAGCTCTTTCCAATACCATGAATTAAATACCATGCCTTGATACATACTTCTTTTGCATCAAACATGAAATTAAAACTCGAGCGCTGACTTGAGTTCACAAAGTTACCTTTGTACACCATACTCATGCAATCCAATACATATTTGTATCTATCTGAATAGCATTGTCCCCAAAAGTTTAATCTTGCTTCCAGTATTTTAGCCCTACTAGCTACTTGACAACATCTCTGTTCACAACAATCATGCATTGAAACCATCTGAATTCTCTCAAATGAGCATCTCTTATTAGGAGCCAATGTAGTACTTTTTCTAACCTTGTGGATGTAACTTCTTTTTTTTTTGGTTCACTTCAAAATATCCACAGTTACTATTTTCCATATGAAAATCCTCTTGTTGATCTGATTCCATTCGAAGAGGAGAAACAACTTGTATATCATTAAAACAATGTTGAATATCAATTGCATGAGAATAATTCTTATCAACATCTACATCCTCAATACCATTGCAATTATCATCATCGATGTTGTATGATGACGTAAAGCAAAAATTTGGATTCTCTCCAGCTTCAAGATCCACATCCTCAATACCATTGCAATGATCATCTTCAATGTCATACAGTGAGTTAAAGCCTAATTTTTGTATCATAGGCTCACCATCTTCTGTAATGATTTGGAGTATAGGCCAACTGACCAATTTCAAAGTTGAATCCAAAGTTGATGCATCCACAGTTTCATCCATAATAACACCTAGGCAACTTTCTCCCAACTCTTTGCAATTTATAGCATCCCATGGATTTACCAATAAAACAATAGCAGTTGCATATCTTTCATGCTTTTCATGATCCAACAAGATGACTCTCTTTCCTTTCCACTTGTCTCTTTCTTCAAGTTGACTAGATATAGTTTGCTTTGTTGCCATCTTGATTTTGCCTGTAAAGAATAAATGAGAAATTAACAATGCTATTCAATTGATCATTCTTTCAATAATTATTGTAAAAATAATCAATTGAATTAAAACTAGATACAACCATCATTTCCACAAAAAATAATCCATATTTGCATATACAGACATTCACTAATTGGACTTAACTTTGAGTCTAGTCAAAAATCAAGGAAACTTTGAGTCTGTACAAACTTAAGTTTGGGTTTCTCAAGTTTTCTGAAGTTCATATCATGTGATCCAACAATCCTGAACTTGATAAGGTTGGAAAAAGCTGAGAGGCTCAAACTCCTCTTTGTTCTTTTGCACATAACACACAACAATCCCAAACTTGATATGACTGGAAAAGCTCAGAGCCTCTTTGTTCTTTTCCTTATATCATGTGACCAAACAATAATAAACTTGATATGGTTGGAAAAGCTCAAAGGCTCGAACTTAATCTTTTGCACATAAGACACAACAATCCTAAAATTGATATGGCTGGAAAAGCTCAGAGACATGAACTTAAGTTCGAGCCTCTTTGCTCTTTTGCACATAAGACACAAGAAACATAAACTTGATATGGCTGGAAAAGCTCAGAGGCTCGAACTTAAGTTCGAGCCTCTTTGTTCTTCTGTTCATATCATGTGATCCAACAATCCTGAACTTGATATGGTTGGAAAAGCTGAGAGGCTCGAACTTAAGTTCAAGCTTCTTTGTTCTTTCGCTTATATCACGTGACCCAACAATTCTAAACTTGATATGGTTGGAAAAGCTTAGAGGCTCGAACTCAGAACCTCTTTGTTCTTTTGCTCATATCATATAACCAAACAATCCTAAACTTGATATGGTTAGAAAAGCACAGAAACTCGAACTTAAGTTGGAAAAGCTCAGAGGCTCGAACTTAATTCTTTTGCACATCAGACACAACAATCCTAAACTTGATATGGCTGGAAAAGTTGAGGCTCATATCATGTGATCCAACAAATCCTGAACTTGATATGGTTGGAAAAGCTAAGAGGCCCGAACTTAAGTTCGAGTCTCTTTGTTCTTTTGCACATAAGACACAACAATCCTAAACTTGATATGGTTGGAAAAGCTGAGAGGCTCGAACTTAAGTTTAAGCCTCTTTGTTCTTTTGCTCATATCATGTGATCCAACAATTCTAAACTTGATATGGTTGGAAAAGCTCAGAGGCTCTAACTCCTCTTTGTTCTTTTGCTCATATCATGTGACCAAACAATCCTAAACTTGATATGGTTGGAAAAGCTCTTTGTTCTTTTGCTCATATCATGTGATCCAACAATCCTAAACTTAATATGGTTGGAAAAGCTCAGAGGCTCGAACTTAAGTTCGATCCTCTTTGTTCTTTTGCACATAAGACAACAACAATCCTAAACTTGATATGGTTGGAAAAGCTGAGGCTCATATCATGTGATCCAACAATCCTAAACTTGATATGGTTGGAAAATCTCAGAGGCTCGAACTTAAGTTCGAGCCTCTTTGTTCTTTTGCACATAAGACACAACAATCTTAAACTTGATATGGCTAGAAAAGCTGAAGCTCATATCATGGTGATCCAACAAATCCTGAACTTGATATGGTTGGAAAAGTTCAAATTATGGCTCGAACTTAAGTTCGAGCCTCTTTGTTCTTTTGCACATAAGACACAACAATCCTAAACTTGATATGGTTGGAAAAGCTGAGAGGCTCGAACTTAAGTTTGGGCCTCTTTGTTCTTTAACTCATATCATGTGATCCAACAATCCTGAACTTGATATGGTTGGAAAAAGCTGAGAGGCTCGAACTCGTCTTTGTTGTTTTGCTTACAACAACTTTTGGAAAAGCTGAAAAAGTCTAAGCTTCATAACTCAGCTCATATGATTAAGAGGCTTAGCTTTTGTAGATGCAAGAAGATTTGAGTTAAAAATATTAATGTTTTTACTAGAAAACTTGAGAGGCTCGAACTTAAGTTGAAGCCTGTTTTTGCCGGAAAACTTGAGAGGCTCGAACTTAAGTTGGAGCCTCATATCATATGAGCCAACAATCCTAAACTTGATATAACTCACGGGCTCGAACTTGAGTTCGAATCTATAAGTCCTTTTGGATCCAAGAGAGTGTTGAACTTAACTCCAACAATCCCAAACACACAACAATCCCAAACTTGATATGACTGGAAAAGCTCAGAGGCTCGAACTTAAATTCGAGCCTCTTTGTTCTTTTCCTCATATCATGTGACCAAACAATACTAAACTTGATATGGTTGGAAAAGCTCAAAGGCTCAAACTTAATCTTTTGCACATAAGACACAACAATCCTAAACTTGATATGGCTGGAAAAGCTCAGAGACATGAACTTAAGTTCGAGCCTCTTTGTTCTTTTGCACCTAACACAACAATCCTAAACTTGACATGGCTGAAAAAGATGAGGCTTATATCATGTGATCCAACAATCCTAAACTTGATATGGTTGGAAAAGCTCAGAGGCTCTTTGTTCTTTTGCACATAAGACACAAGAAACCTAAACTTGATATGGCTGGAAAAGCTCAGAGGCTCGAACTTAAGTTCGAGCCTCTTTGTTCTTCTGTTCATATCATGTGATCCAACGATCCTGAACTTGATATGGTTGTAAAAGCTGAGAGGCTCGAACTTAAGTTCAAGCCTCTTTGTTCTTTTGCTCATATCACGTGACCCAAGAATTGTAAACTTGATATGTTTGGAAAAGCTCAGAGGCTCTAACTCAGAGCCTCTTTGTTCTTTTGCTCATATCATATAATCAAACAATCCTAAACTTGATATGGTTAGAAAAGCACAGAGACTCAAACTTAAGTTGGAAAAGCTCAGAGGCTCGAACTTAATTCTTTTGCACATAAGACACAACAATCTTAAACTTGATATGGTTGGAAAAGCTAAGAGGCTCGAACTCAGAACTTCTTTGTTCTTTTGCTCATATCATATAACCAAACAACCCTAAACTTGATATGGTTAGAAAAGCACAGAAACTCGAACTTAAGTTGGAAAAGCTCAGAGGCTCGAACTTAATTCTTTTGCACATCAGACACAACAATCCTAAACTTGATATGGCTGGAAAAGCTGAGGCTCATATCATGTGATCCAACAAATCCTGAACTTGATATGGTTGGAAAAGCTCAGAGGCCCGAACTTAAGTTCGAGTCTCTTTGTTCTTTTGCACATAAGACACAACAATCCTAAACTTGATATGGTTGGAAAAGATGAGAGGCTCGAACTTAAGTTTGAGCCTCTTTGTTATTTTGCTCATATCATGTGATCCAACAATTCTAAACTTGATATGGTTGGAAAAGCTCAAAGGCTCTAACTCCTCTTTGTCCTTTTGCTCATATCATGTAACCAAAGAATCCTAAACTTGATATGGTTGGAAAAGCTCTTTGTTCTTTTGCTCATATCATGTGATCCAACAATCCTAAACTTGATATGGTTGGAAAAGCTCAGAGGCTCGAACTTAAGCTCAAAGGCTCGAACTTAAGCTCAAAGGCTCGAACTTAATCTTTTGCACACAAGACACAACAATCCTAAACTTGATATGGCTGGAAAAGCTCAGAGACACGAACTTAAGTACGAGCCTCTTTGTTCTTTTGCACCTAACACACAACAATCCTAAACTTGACATGGCTGAAAAAGCTGAGGCTTATATCATGTGATCCAACAATCCTAAACTTGATTTGGGTGTAAAAGCTCAAAGGCTCGAACTTAAGTTCGAGCCTCTTTGTTCTTTTGCACATAAGACACAAGAAACCTAAACTTGATATGGCTGTAAAAGCTCAGAGGCTCGAACTTAAGTTCGAGCCTCTTTGTTCTTCTTTTCATATCATGTGATCCAACAATCTTGAACTTGATATGGTTGGAAAAGCTGACTCTTTGTTCTTTTGCACATAAGACACAAGAAACCTAAACTTGATATGGCTGTAAAAGCTCAGAGGCTCGAACTTAAGTTCGAGTCTCTTTGTTATTCTGTTTATATCATGTGATCCAACAATCCTAAACTTGATTTGGGTGTAAAAGCTCAGAGGCTCGAACTTAAGTTCGAGCCTCTTTGTTCTTTTGCACATAAGACACAAGAAACTTAAACTTGATATGGCTGTAAAAGCTCAGAGGCTCGAACTTAAGTTCGAGCGTCTTTGTTCTTTTGCACATAAGACACAAGAAACTTAAACTTGATATGGCTGCAAAAGCTCAGAGGCTGGAACTTAAGTTCGAGCCTCTTTGTTCTTCTTTTCATATCATGTAATCCAACAATCCTGAACTTGATATGGTTGGAAAAGCTGATTCTTTGTTCTTTTGCACATAAGACACAAGAAACCTAAACTTGATATGGCTGTAAAAGCTCAGAGGCTCGAACTTAAGTTCGAGCCTCTTTGTTATTCTGTTTATATCATGTGATCCAACAATCCTAAACTTGATTTGGGTGTAAAAGCTCAGAGGCTCGAACTTAAGTTCGAGCCTCTTTGTTCTTTTGCACATAAGACACAAGAAACCTAAACTTGATATGGCTGTAAAAGCTCAGAGGCTCGAACTTAAGTTCGAGCCTCTTTGTTCTTCTTTTCATATCATGTAATCCAACAATCCTGAACTTGATATGGTTGGAAAAGCTGATTCTTTGTTCTTTTGCACATAAGACACAAGAAACCTAAACTTGATATGGCTGTAAAAGCTCAGAGGCTCGAACTTAAGTTCGAGCCTCTTTGTTATTCTGTTCATATCATGTGATCCAACAATCCTGAACTTGATATGGTTGGAAAAGCTGAGAGGCTCGAACTTAAGTTTGAGTCTCTTTGTTCTTTTGCACATAAGACACAACAATCCTAAACTTGATATGGCTAGAAAAGCTGAGGTTCATATCATGTGATCCAACAATCCTAAACTTAATATGGTTGGAAAAGCTCAGAAGCTTGAACTTAAGTTCGAGCTTCTTTGTTCTTTTGCACATAAGATACAAAAATCCTAAACTTGATATGGCTGGAAAAGCTGAAGTTCATATCATGTGATCCAACAATCCTGAACTTGATATGGTTGGAAAAAGCTGAGAGGCTCGAACTCCTCTTTGTTCTTTTGCACATAACACACAACAATCCCAAAGTTGATGTGACTGGTAAAGCTAAGAGGCTCGAACTTAAGTTCGAGCCTCTTTGTTCTTTTCCTCATATCATGTGACCAAAGAATACTAAAGTTGATATGGTTGGAAAAGCTCAAAGGCTTGAACTTAATCTCTTGCACATAAGACACAACAATCCTAAACTTGATATGGCTGGAAAAGCTCAGAGACACGAACTTAAGTTCAAGCCTCTTTGTTCTTTTGCACCTAACACACAACAATCCTAAACTTGACATGGCTGAAAAAGCTGAGGCTTATATCATGTGATCCAACAATCCTAAACTTGATATGGTTGGAAAAGCTCAGAGGCTCGAACTTAAGTTCGAGCCTCTTTGTTCTTTTGTACATAAGACACAAGAAACCTAAACTTGATATGGCTGGAAAAGCTCAGAGGCTCGAACTTAAGTTCGAGCCTCTTTGTTCTTCTGTTCATATCATGTGATCCAACAATCCTGAACTTGATATGGTTGGAAAAGCTTAGAGGCTCGAACTTAAGTTCGACCCTCTTCGTTCTTTTGCTCATATCACGTGACCTAACAATTCTAAACTTGATATGGTTC
>CM035412.1:185159574-185167074 GCA_020310875.1 Ceratopteris richardii
TCATTGCTGTGAATTGTACAAGGTCCATCTTAGATAGATGTACAAGCTCAAAATGAATTTAATAGCAGACTAGAGGAAGCAAGCTAAAACCCTGCTTTTTGATACCTGCTCAGCTAATGAAGAGATGACCTGCTCAGCTTTTTGATACCTGCTCAGCAATCTTCTTTGTTCTCGCATGCGCGCATACACACACCTCTCTCTCTCCCTCTCTCTTTCTCTCTCTCTCTCGCGTAAGGAACCGTCTGCTCAGACTGTTGGCGCGCGTCAGAGTTTCCCACAAAAACGAAATTCAAGCAAAAGGTATCGAGCGCCTGTAAATGTGACTCATTGATTATGCTAACTAGTCATTACTTTGTATGCAAGAGTCAATGGAGAGGTATACAACATTGTATGCACTCCCAACACAAATATGAACGCAAGAAACTTATGTGTGTATGTTGTTTGTCTTCATTCAAGAAGAATAGAGTTCTCCATGGCCAATGATTGATACCTCTTGTGTAGAACAACTAGGGGAAATTCAAACAGACATTGTTATCCATCCATGTAATGATGGGAATTTCAAACATGCATGACAAACTGAGTTTCTTGAGCGAACAAGACACCATACAAGCAGATTTTCCCCATCAAAACATTTATTCAAACATAATTCAAGTCTTGGAGTGCTTTTAAACATAAAGATAGACTGTACAAATTTCTTTGGATGGCCCTCCTCACTAACAAGCCCTTTGAGATAGATGAAACTGTAAGAAAACACACACACGCACACATAACACCACCACCACCAATAGATAGATAGGTACCACAAACCATTCCAACATGTACACAAACCATTCCAACATGTACACATTTAAAATAGATTATGATCTTTACATGTTTATGTTTTCACTATAGTAGAAGGACCATGAAATAGATTGTGGTAATAGCCATTGCTCGCCATAGGACCGTAATAGATTTGAGTGATCATCGGATCCTAATTAATGAGTGTGCAAAGATCTTTGGGCATATGATCATGCAAAGGTCAGACTCTAAGCGAGATAACTAAATAAGAATATTCATGGTAGTTTCTTAAGTATAGAGTGTTAAGCTTCTTTAAGAACTATCTTTCTCATCATTCTCATCATTCTCTCAATGTTAAGATTCCTTAAGAACTATCTTTATCCAAAAATGCTTTGACACCCTATGAGGGAAAAACATAAAACTCACAACCGAGCAAAGAGGAGCTCACAATGGAAACATGAGTAATTGCGATGGATTTTTTGGAGAGTTCAAATATGACTCTGTTTTTCTTTAAGAACTATCTTTATCCAAAAATGCATAGACACCCTATCAGGGGAGAAACATAAAACTCAGAACCGAGCAAAGAGGAGCACACAATGGAAACATAAGCACTCATGATGGTTTGTTGGGAGATATTAATAGGAATTTATTGTTCTCCCTAGAAACCAACCACATTCTCTAAGAATTTAAGGCCCTAGATTGACTTGTGCTATATGCACCTTCTCATCATTCTCTCAATGTTAAGCCTCTTTAAGAACTATCTTTATCTAAACATGATTTGAAACCCTAGCAGGGGAAAAAGATAAAACTCAAAACTAAGCAAAGAGGAGCACACAATGGAAACATGAGCACTCATCATGGTTTATTGGGAAGTTTCAAATAGGATTCTAGTCTTCTCCCTAGAATTCTCTCAATGTTAAGCTTCTTTAAGAACTATCTTTATCCAAACATGCTTTTCCACCCTATCATGGGAAAAACATAAAACTCACAATAGCTCCATATTTGACTGGTTTCATGCGATTTCTTTTAGATGATTGTTTAGTTTTAAGGAGTCAAGTTGAACATTTACAACATCTATGACTTTGTTTTATATAATGCGAAGAGATGCAATTTTGTTTAGATTTTGCTAAATCTATCTATTCTTGATTATAGTATGCATAATGTATAGAGATCACCAATCTCTGTTGATGATTGAGGATTTTCACATCATCCACAACATGCATAGAACTATTGAGACATGGGTGAAAACAAGGATTGATGCTTATCTAAAACTCCCTATTTACAAACCAAATTTGCAAAGGTGCACACAATGTATGAATGCCTTACACCCAAGGAAGGCTAAACCATCCATTCTAGAAACAGAAGTTACAGACTTGAAAGGAAGGCTTTGAACAATCAGATTCACTCATCAAATTGTGAAAGATACTTTAAATTTCTTAATATAAACCAGTTGGATATTGAAGAAGAAGTGTTACTTGAGCATCAACATTTTTGTTTTCCTAACATGCATCAATAGATATCCCCTCACTAGATTGTGGTTCAACTAGTTTCACGTGTAGTAAAACAAGTAGGGACTCAAATCAATATGACTCCATATGTTCAAAAAAGTGACTTGTCGCTAAGGAGACTAGTGTACATACTCGTTCTCCTCCTATTGTTCATTCTCGTATCCACAACAACCTAAAGAAATTCTAGAGAAAGTCTTGATGTGGTACACTACAGAATTAGATAGAGACAAATGGGCATTACTAGTGTCTCCATTGACATATGAATTTTAAGAATTTGTATGAGTGAAGAAGGAAGCAAAGATATGCAATAAAGACCCTAATCAAATAAGCCATTTAATGTACCATATAGAATTGTGAAGGAAAAAACTTATAGATGCATAAATAAGATCACCTAGAAGGATCTTGACCATGACCTAAACTTTATGGCTACAACACTTACTTACACATAAGAACAATTAATAAAGTCAAATTAATCAACCTGATCCTGTCTAGCATAAATATTTTTTGGATCATAACTCAATTGTGAGAGTACACTAGAAAGACAAAAACTATCTCTTATAGGTTAAATCCCTTTTTTTTTTAGTGCCTAGAATAAGACCATGGCCATAACTTTGGGAAGTGCAACTGAAAGGTAGAGTAAATAAGTGATTGCTTAATTTTCCTCTACTCCCTAGTCCACCACATAATTACCTACTGATATAAGAGTACATGACACATGCCATTGAATTTTGGCTTGCAAGACATGCACATGTCCTATATTTAGTAATCAAGCTCATAAATAAGATACTTAGCATGTTTCCATTAGTTTTGAAAGTCTTTAAATATGTCGAATACACCTTTTTGAAATTCATCAAAATTAACCAAAAAAGTAACTCCTCTCGTTTTTTATCTGCCACTAACACCTAACGGAGCAACCATTGTGGCATATTACTCGTGGCTAGTGCTTTTACTAAGTCCTTACTTATAGACTTTTGAAGAAGCATTCTTCACTAGGCTTTTTGAAGTGGACTCAAAGATATTTTTAAACATGTCAGCCAACTTGATGCCCCATTGATAGCATATGAGTTACACTTTTTTGTTGATCATCAACAAGCACCCCATGATGGAGTTAAATAAAAAAACTAGAAACAATTCATGATCCACAAGGCTAACCTGCTCAATGTGAATGAAAAAAGATCTTATCAGACTTATGCATGTTCTCATCAAGAGCCTGTTAGGAATGCCAAAGTTTAGGAGGGGGATGTGTGGAAGGAGAATTGGAAGGACCAAACTTAGAGTACATGTATATAAGTTACTTTGTGACTCATTTGTAAAGACTTTCTCCATAACCTAGAGACTAACTTTTGAATTTTGATTTACTTTCTTCTTGCTTATGTATCTTCTTGCTTATGTTTTTTTGTCTATTTTCGCACCAAGTATTGCGACACACATCCACGTGTAGAAGGTGTCATGTGAGTTGGAGACCCACTATGCATGCATTACTTGACCCTTTCCACCAACTACCATTACTAAAGCACACATTCCCATGCACTTGACTAGGACATACTCTCAACTTGATAACTTAATGTGTGTGTATCAAACCACCACCATGTGCACTTGTTGGATGTGTGAGGGCTAGTCAGTCTCACTTTTCATGAGTGCATATGACCTTGTGAGTCTGATGCACAATCTTAGATCGGAAGAATAACACTAGATCAACAATCAAATTAATTGGTGCCTTAAGATCACAATCATGCCACTAGACCTATCATTTTTGTACTTCTTGCATTAGAATGAAATTATGCTATCTACTTTGTTCCAAGTTTCATAAGGTAATAAGCATAAGAATATTTTGATAACAATCAATCTCTTGTAACATCCGTAAATGTTGATCACCAAACCCCATTGGGGAAATTCTTCAAGTCCTCATACTAATTTAAAAGTGGTAAATCCCATAGGAATTTCTAGGAAGTACCCTATGCCCATAGAACTACTAGTAGATGTTGTTCCCATTTAGCTAGATAATAATATGTAATTGCTTTGGTAAGATGATTCAGAATATGGGTGCCTTAGTCTAAAACTAGTTCCAAGGGAAGTTTAAATCTAGGGAGAAGTTTGGTTAAAGCCCAAGTGTTTGCCCATTGAGTATAATAATCTGTACAAGTCAAAATAAATGTTTTACTTAACGAAGAATTAGATGGTTGAATGGGACCAATAAAATATAAGCCCCAATTTAGAAAAGGGTCCAATGGTAGTGCTTGTTGTAAAAGTAAATGTTGCAATTTGGAAATGTTGCAATATTAACTCTAGAGCCACGAGCACTTAATACTTTGGAGATTGTTTTGGAGCCATAGCAAACTCTAATCAAGGGAACAACATAATCAACTAACTTATCTTCCGTTGTTTCCACTTGATTAAGTTGTATCCCCTACTATACTAGATTAGTTATACAAGAGTGTGTCCCCAAATCTTATCCAATGTCATGTCTCATGGTTCTAAAGATTTTTACTATTAGAACATTCTTTGTTCCATAGCTTCTTTGCTCTTTGTAGTTTTTCCAAGTCAACGTGTTTGATTCCCATGATAGGAAACAAAAAAAAAATTATTTTTCCTAATCCAAATGGCCAACTGCTAATCTTCATCAAACTTGATGTATGCTTTCATATTGTTCCAAATCTTCCATACGACCTTTTGGAGTCATGGGATGCTAAGAAAACATCAACATGAGTAGATCCACCCCCTTCCACCTAGGGATTCCCATAAGCATAAGAGAAGATTTGTTTATGAGATTGTGTTTCGCCCATGAACCTTTTGTGTTGCACCATACCTTGATTAGCCATTTAGAAGCTATGTTATTTGCCATTCCTCCAAAATTCAAAATCCCCAACCCACCAAATCTTTATGGTTAACACACAATGACCACTTGATTTTGCACATGCCCCTCTTGTTCAAATGACAAGAGGAAATTTTTGCAAATTCTTCCCAACTTCTATAATTCTTTTCCTTTTGGTCTCAAAGAGGCAAGAAAATAGATAAAGTTGCTGATCAGCATGGCATGCCATGCCAAATTGAGTTGCATGCCCTTCTAGTAGGCTAATTTAGATTCTGGCACGACTAGAACCAAGTTCAAACATTGGCCCATAGAAACTTCAAAGCCCATTCAAATAAGGACTAGCCAAAAGATTTGCCCATTATGTAGCTCTTTACACCCCTTGTTAATCAAGAATTATGGATGGGGCTCAAAAATAGTCTTGAAAGCACTTTTAAATTGATTAAGATCTAGATGCAAATCAAAAAGCATTTAGAAATTGCCAAAATGTGTTGATACTATTAGGGTCATTATGCACAAAACCATTTGTGTCGTCCATGAAGAGTCTAATTAGCTAGAGTCTTTGGATATGAGGGAGCTCAAGACTCTAGATCTATCCAAGATGGGGCTAATAGTTAGCCAAAAATCTTAGCCAAATAGTGGCAATGCCAGGGAACAACCCTATCTAATAGAGTGTTTTAACCCAATTTCTTTAAGAGATTTTACCATTGATATTAATTTGAGTCAGTTTGTTACCTAGAAGCACTACAACCATGTTGATGAATTTTAAGCCACAACCGATATCTTTCAGGGATCATAGAATTAGCTTCCACTCTAGGCAATCATATGCTATGTCAAATTCAATCTTGATGAAGAGGATATCTTGCAAAGATTGCTTGGCAAAATCTAGGCCTTCCCACACATAAATAATGGCCTCCAAGATGGATCTTCGCTTTATGAATCCCTTTCGATCCTCATTGATCTGTGAACGGAGATGGAAGGTTATGCGATTCCAAGAGCTTTTGTTACAAATCTTATAGCTAGTTTGCAGCATATTGATGGGTCACTAGTTTTCAATCTTGTTTTTTTTTTATATTTGTTGTGAAATAGCTTAATCACCCTTGCATTGAGAAAGTTAGAATGAGCACCAAAGTGCAAGGCCTCATTCCACACCAATAGAAATGGTTTCACTAAGACACTCTTGGAAGTTCTCAAGAACTCATTGGTGAGACCATGTAGATTCGGGCTTTAACCACTAGGCAATGAATCAATAACCTCTAAAATCTTTTTGTCTGTGATAAGGGAGTCAAGAAGATGCATAGTATTTTGATTCTTTTTGAACTAATTCTAGAGATGGAAACCATGCAATCGTGCCACTAAGAAGCGGCTAGCATGGACACTCACAAGAGTTGAGTGAAGTGGTTGGTAATAAGCTCAATATTCTCTTTTGCACAACTATAGTCCATCGCATTATTATCTAACATGTGCAAAAGTGCATTCCACCATGTTGTTATCTAACATGTGGCATAGACACCATAGAAATGTTTTGAAGTGGTTGGTAATTAGCTCAATATTGGCTTTTGAAGAAGTGCACTCAATCCTGTTGTTTTTTTCCTCACTTGCTCAACATGAAGTTCAAACTATTTATTGTTCATCGAGCTATCTATACGTTGTAAACATTCCTTTCAATAATTGAAAGATAACCAAATGGTATCTATCTAATGGAGTATGACGTCAAAGAGGTAGAAAAATAAGTAAAAATGCAACTTAGATATGGCCACTTCTCATGAATTATTTTCAAAAGAAACGTAATAAAACAGATGATTTACTACCTAACTTTGTGGCAATAGTTTATCATCCATGATGAAATTGTTCTGATAAATCAAGTTTTACGGAAGTTTTCCATTTTACACCATGAAATATATATTTAGTCAAATCCTATATATGACGGATGGAGCTAAATTCTATATGTTTGAGCTACGTGAAGAATTAAAAGAGAATACAAATTAGTCTTACATAAACATGAACATAATGTGGACAAGTTTGTGAGATTTTGTGTTGGGTGACATGTATTCCTGTGTGTGTGTGTGTGTTACTAATCTATGTGATTTGTGCATATGCTCCAGACTTATGTCCATAAAAACTTTCGCAATTATTTTCATCCTTTAGCCTTGGAGAGACTAAAATGATTTTTGACTTTCTCTTCACATAGAAATCATTCATTGGAGCACGTTTTATAGTTTTTTTCCTTACTTACCCATCAAATGCAACCTAGAAAAGCGAAAAGCTTCCATTGAAATAATCAAATTAAGTGTTAAAGTTGTCTTCAAACTGAAAAAGTTTATTTCCAATAAGTATTGAAAGCTTTTAGTGATTTAAGAGGCGTATCAAGAAAGGATTATCATACATGTGAATTACCAATTCATA
>CM035412.1:185172074-185304574 GCA_020310875.1 Ceratopteris richardii
GGCTCGAACTTAAGTTCGAGCCTCTTTGTTCTTTTGCTCATATCATGTGATCCACCAATCCTAAACTTGATATGGTTGGAAATGCTCAGAGGCTCTAACTTAAGTTCGAGCCTCTCAGCTTTTCCAACCATATCAAGTTCAGGATTGGTGTGTCTTATGTGCAAAAGAACGAAGAGGCTCGAACTTAAGCTTTTCCAATCATATCAAGTTTAGGATTGTTGGATCACATGATATGGTTGGAAAAGCTCAGAGGCCTTAGGTTCTGAAGCCATGTCAAGTGTAGGATTGTTGTGTCTTATGTGCAAAAGAACAAAGAGGCTCGAACTTAAGTTCGAGCCTCTGAGCATTTCCAACCATATCAAGTGTAGGCTTTTCCAACCATATCATTCTTTGGTCACATGATATGAGCAAAGAGGCTCGAACTTAAGTTCGAGCCTCTTTGTTCTCTTGCTCCTAATACACAACAATCCTACACTTGATATGGTTGGAAATGCTCAGAGGCTCGAACTTAAGTTCGAGCCTCTCAGCTTTTCCAACCATATCAAGATCAGGATTGGTGTGTCTTATGTGCAAAAGAACGAAGAGGCTCGAACTTAAGTTCGAGCCACTGACCTTTTCCAACCATATCAAGTTCAGGATTGTTGGATCACATGATATGGTTGGAAAAGCTGAGAGGCCTTAGGTTCTCATATTAACAGAAGAACAAAGAGGCTCGAACTTAAGTTCGAGCCTCTGAGCTTTTCCTGCCATATCAAGTTTATGATTGTTGTGTTTTAATGTGCAAAAGAACAAAGAGGCTCGAACTTAAGTTCGAGCCTCTCAGCTTTTCCAACCATATCAAGTTCAGGATTGTTGTGTGTTATGTGCAAAAGAACAAAGAGGCTCGAACTTAAGTTCGAGCCTCTGAGCATTTCCAACCATATCAAGTGTAGGCTTTTCCAACCATATCATTCTTTGGTCACATGATATGAGCAAAGAGGCTCGAACTTAAGTTCGAGCCTCTTTGTTCTTTTGCACATAACACACAACAATCCTGAACTTGATATGATTGGAAAAGCTGAGAGGCTCGAACTTAAGTTCGAGCCTCTTTGTTCTTTTGCACATAACACACAACAATCCTGAACTTGATATGGTTGGAAATGCTGAGAGGCTCGAACTTAAGTTCGAGCCTCTTTGTTCTTTTGCTCATATCATGTGATCCACCAATCCTAAACTTGATATGGTTGGAAATGCTCAGAGGCTCGAACTTAAGTTCGAGCCTCTCAGCTTTTCCAACCATATCAAGTTCAGGATTGGTGTGTCTTATGTGCAAAAGAACGAAGAGGCTCGAACTTAAGCTTTTCCAATCATATCAAGTTTAGGATTGTTGGATCACATGATATGGTTGGAAAAGCTCAGAGGCCTTAGGTTCTGAAGCCATGTCAAGTGTAGGATTGTTGTGTCTTATGTGCAAAAGAACAAAGAGGCTCGAACTTAAGTTCGAGCCTCTGAGCATTTCCAACCATATCAAGTGTAGGCTTTTCCAACCATATCATTCTTTGGTCACATGATATGAGCAAAGAGGCTCGAACTTAAGTTCGAGCCTCTTTGTTCTCTTGCTCATAATACACAACAATCCTACACTTGATATGGTTGGAAATGCTCAGAGGCTCGAACTTAAGTTCGAGCCTCTCAGCTTTTCCAACCATATCAAGATCAGGATTGGTGTGTCTTATGTGCAAAAGAACGAAGAGGCTCGAACTTAAGTTCGAGCCACTGACCTTTTCCAACCATATCAAGTTCAGGATTGTTGGATCACATGATATGGTTGGAAAATCTGAGAGGCCTTAGGTTCTGATATTAACAGAAGAACAAAGAGGCTCGAACTTAAGTTCGAGCCTCTGAGCTTTTCCTGCCATATCAAGTTTATGATTGTTGTGTTTTAATGTGCAAAAGAACAAAGAGGCTCGAACTTAAGTTCGAGCCTCTGAGCATTTCCAACCATATCAAGTTCAGGATTGTTGTGTGTTATGTGCAAAAGAACAAAGAGGCTCGAACTTAAGTTCGAGCCTCTGAGCATTTCCAACCATATCAAGTGTAGGCTTTTCCAACCATATCATTCTTTGGTCACATGATATGAGCAAAGAGGCTCGAACTTAAGTTCGAGCCTCTTTGTTCTTTTGCACATAACACACAACAATCCTGAACTTGATATGATTGGAAAAGCTGAGAGGCTCGAACTTAAGTTCGAGCCTCTTTGTTCTTTTGCACATAACACACAACAATCCTGAACTTGATATGGTTGGAAATGCTGAGAGGCTCGAACTTAAGTTCGAGCCTCTTTGTTCTTTTGCTCATATCATGTGATCCACCAATCCTAAACTTGATATGGTTGGAAATGCTCAGAGGCTCGAACTTAAGTTCGAGCCTCTCAGCTTTTCCAACCATATCAAGTTCAGGATTGGTGTGTCTTATGTGCAAAAGAACGAAGAGGCTCGAACTTAAGTTCGAGCCTCTCAGCTTTTCCAATCATATCAAGTTTAGGATTGTTGGATCACATGATATGGTTGGAAAAGCTCAGAGGCCTTAGGTTCTGAAGCCATGTCAAGTGTAGGATTGTTGTGTCTTATGTGCAAAAGAACAAAGAGGCTCGAACTTAAGTTCGAGCCTCTGAGCATTTCCAACCATATCAAGTGTAGGCTTTTCCAACCATATCATTCTTTGGTAACATGATATGAGCAAAGAGGCTCGAACTTAAGTTCGAGCCTCTTTGTTCTCTTGCTCATAATACACAACAATCCTACACTTGATATGGTTGGAAATGCTCAGAGGCTCGAACTTAAGTTCGAGCCTCTCAGCTTTTCCAACCATATCAAGATCAGGATTTGTGTGTCTTATGTGCAAAAGAACGAGGAGGCTCGAACTTAAGTTCGAGCCACTGACCTTTTCCAACCATATCAAGTTCAGGATTGTTGGATCACATGATATGGTTGGAAAAGCTGAGAGGCCTTAGGTTCTGATATTAACAGAAGAACAAAGAGGCTCGAACTTAAGTTCGAGCCTCTGAGCTTTTCCTGCCATATCAAGTTTATGATTGTTGTGTTTTAATGTGCAAAAGAACAAAGAGGCTCGAACTTAAGTTCGAGCCTCTGAGCATTTCCAACCATATCAAGTGTAGGCTTTTCCAAGCATATCATTCTTTGGTCACATGATATGAGTAAAGAGGCTCGAACTTAAGTTCGAGCCTCTTTGTTCTTTTGCACATAAGACACAACAATCCTAAACTTGATATGATTGGAAAAGCTGAGAGGCTCGAACTTAAGTTCGAGCCTCTTTGTTCTTTTGCACATAACACACAACAATCCTGAACTTGATATGGTTGGAAAAGCTCAGAGGCTCGAACTTAAGTTCGAGCCTCTTTGTTCTTTTGCACATATCATGTGATCCAACAATCCTACACTTGATATAGTTGAAAATGCTCAGAGGCTCGAACTTAAGTTCAAGCCTCTCAACTTTTCCAACCATATCAAGTTCAGGATTGGTGTGTCTTATGTGCAAAAGAACAAAGAGGCTCGAACTTAAGTTCGAGCCTCTGAGCATTTCCAACCATATCAAGTGTAGGCTTTTCCAACCATATCATTCTTTGGTCACATGATATGAGCAAAGAGGCTCGAACTTAAGTTCGAGCCTCTTCGTTCTCTTGCACATAAGACACACCAATCCTGAACTTGATATGGTTGGAAAAGTTGAGAGGCTCGAACTTAAGTTCGAGCCTCTGAGCATTTTCAACTATATCAAGTGTAGGATTGTTGGATCACATGATATGTGCAAAAGAACAAAGAGGCTCGAACTTAAGTTCGAGCCTCTCAGCTTTTCCAACCATATCAAGTTCAGGATTGTTGTGTGTTATGTGCAAAAGAACAAAGAGGCTCCAACTTAAGTTCGAGCCTCTGAGCTTTTCCAACCATATCAAGTTCAGGATTGTTGGATCACATGATATGGTTGGAAAAGCTGAGAGGCCTTAGGTTCTGAAGCCATGTCAAGTGTAGGATTGTTGTGTCTTATGTGCAAAAGAACAAAAAGGCTCGAACTTGATATGATTGGAAAAGCTGAGAGGCTCGAACTTAAGTTCTAGGCTCTTTGTTCTTTTGCACATAACACACAACAATCGTGAACTTGATATGATTGGAAAAGCTGAGAGGCTCGAACTTAAGTTCGAGCCTCTTTGTTCTCTTGCTCATAATACACAACAATCCTACACTTGATATGGTTGGAAATGCTCAGAGGCTCGAACTTAAGTTCGAGCCTCTCAGCTTTTCCAACCATATCAAGATCAGGATTGGTGTGTCTTATGTGCAAAAGAACGAAGAGGCTCGAACTTAAGTTCGAGCCACTGACCTTTTCCAACCATATCAAGTTCAGGATTGTTGGATCACATGATATGGTTGGAAAAGCTGAGAGGCCTTAGGTTCTGATATTAACAGAAGAACAAAGAGGCTCGAACTTAAGTTCGAGCCTCTGAGCTTTTCCTGCCATATCAAGTTTATGATTGTTGTGTTTTAATGTGCAAAAGAACAAAGAGGCTCGAACTTAAGTTCGAGCCTCTGAGCATTTCCAACCATATCAAGTGTAGGCTTTTCCAAGCATATCATTCTTTGGTCACATGATATGAGTAAAGAGGCTCGAACTTAAGTTCGAGCCTCTTTGTTCTTTTGCACATAAGACACAACAATCCTAAACTTGATATGATTGGAAAAGCTGAGAGGCTCGAACTTAAGTTCGATCCTCTTTGTTCTTTTGCACATAACACACAACAATCCTGAACTTGATATGGTTGGAAAAGCTCAGAGGCTCGAACTTAAGTTCGAGCCTCTTTGTTCTTTTGCACATATCATGTGATCCAACAATCCTACACTTGATATAGTTGAAAATGCTCAGAGGCTCGAACTTTGAAAAGCTGAGAGGCTCGAACTTAAGTTCTATGCTCTTTGTTCTTTTGCACATAACACACAACAATCGTGAACTTGATATGATTGGAAAAGCTGAGAGGCTCGAACTTAAGTTCGAGCCTCTTTGTTCTTTTGCTCATATCATGTGATCCAACAATCCTACACTTGATATAGTTGGAAATGCTCAGAGGCTCGAACTTAAGTTCGAGCCTCTCAGCTTTTCCAACCATATCAAGTTCAGGATTGGTGTGTCTTATGTGCAAAAGAACGAAGAGGCTCGAACTTAAGTTCGAGCCTCTGAGCATTTCCAACCATATCAAGTGTAGGCTTTTCCAAGCATATCATTCTTTGGTCACATGATATGAGTAAAGAGGCTCGAACTTAAGTTCGAGCCTCTTTGTTCTTTTGCACATAAGACACAACAATCCTAAACTTGATATGATTGGAAAAGCTGAGAGGCTCGAACTTAAGTTCGAGCCTCTTTGTTCTTTTGCACATAACACACAACAATCCTGAACTTGATATGGTTGGAAAAGCTCAGAGGCTCGAACTTAAGTTCGAGCCTCTTTGTTCTTTTGCACATATCATGTGATCCAACAATCCTACACTTGATATAGTTGAAAATGCTCAGAGGCTCGAACTTAAGTTCGAGCCTCTCAACTTTTCCAACCATATCAAGTTCAGGATTGGTGTGTCTTATGTGCAAAAGAACAAAGAGGCTCGAACTTAAGTTCGAGCCTCTGAGCATTTCCAACCATATCAAGTGTAGGCTTTTCCAATCATATCATTCTTTGGTCACATGATATGAGCAAAAGAACAAAGAGGCTAGAACTTAAGTTCGAGCCTCTCAGCTTTTCCAATCATATCAAGTTTAGGATTGTTGTGTATTATGAGCAAGAGAACAAAGAGGCTCGAACTTAAGTTCGAGCCTCTAAGCTTTTCCAGCCATATCAAGTTCAGAATTGTTGGATCACATGATATGAGCCTCAGCTTTTCCAGCCATACCAAGTTAAGTTCGAGCCTCTGAGCTTTTCCAACCATATCAAGTTCAGGATTGTTGTGTGTTATGTGCAAAAGAACAAAGAGGCTCCAACTTAAGTTCGAGCCTCTGAGCTTTTCCAACCATATCAAGTTCAGGATTGTTGGATCACATGATATGATTGGAAAAGCTGAGAGGCCTTAAGTTCTGAAGCCATGTCAAGTGTAGGATTGTTGTGTCTTATGTGCAAAAGAACAAAGGCTCGAACTTAAGTTCGAGCCTCTGAGCATTTCCAACCATATCAAGTGTAGGCTTTTCGAACCATATCATTCTTTGGTCACATGATATGAGCAAAGAGGCTCGAACTTAAGTTCGAGCCTCTTTGTTCTTTTGCACATAACACACAACAATCCTGAACTTGATATGGTTTGAAAACCTGAGAGGATCGAACTTAACTTTGTATGGCTGGAAAAGCTAAGGCTCATATCATGTGATCCAACAATCCTAAACTTGATATGGCTGGAAAAGCTTAGAGGCTCGAACTTAAGTTCGAGCCTCTTTGTTCTCTTTCTCATAATACACAGCAATCCTAAACTTGATATGATTGGAAAAGCTGAGAGGCTCGAACTTAAGTTCGAGCCTCTGAGCTTTTCCAACCATATCAAGTTCAGGATTTGTTTGGACACATGATATGAGCGTTAGCTTTTCTAGCCATATCAAGTTTAGGATTGTTGTGTCTTATTAGCAAAAGAACAAAGAGGCTCGAACTTAAGTTCGAGCCTCGGAGCTTTTCCAACCCGGAGCTTTTCCAACCATATCAAGTTTAGGATTGTTTGGTCACATGATATTAGCAAAAGAGCAAAGAAGAGTTAGAGCCTCTTAGCTTTTCCAAGCATATCAAGTTTATGATTGTTGTGTGTTATAGGATTGTTGGGTCACATGATATGAGCAAAAGAACAAAGAGGAGTTTGAGCCTCTCAGCTTTTTCCAACCATATCAAGTTCAGGATTGTTAGATCACATGATATGAATAGAAGAACAAAGAGGCTTGAACTTAAGTTCGAGCCTCGGAGCTTTTCCAACCATATCAAGTTTAGATTTCTTGTGTCTTATTGCAAAAGAACAAAGAGGATCGAACTTAAGTTCGAGCCTCTAAGCTTTTCCAACCATATCAAGTTTAGGATTGTTGGATCACATGATATGAGCCTCAGCTTTTCCAGCCATGTCAAGTTTAGGATTTTTGTGTCTTATGTGCAAAAGAAGAAAGATGCTCGAACTTAAGTTCGAGCCTCAAAGCTTAAAATCAAGTCTCTTATCTTTTTCAACTAAGCGAATAGTATTTTTAACTCAAATATATTTCCAAATTTAAACACAATGGGAACGAACTTAAGAGGCTCGAACTTCGTAAATATAAAGTATGATAATTAGAGAGAATAGTATTGATTATAAATTTGATGACTATGAACGAGAAATTTGATGTTAATATATTCATATTGTTTGTTATTATGTTGATGTGATTAAAAAAAAGTTTTTTTGTTTTACTTTCAGGAGCAATGGAAAACACAAATGAATTTCAAAGCAATGTGATCGATAATGTATTTTCATTGGAAAATTTATCAAAAACAAGTGGGATGAAGGTTCCTTCAAATAGGATTAAGGTTCAGAAATCTTTTGATTTGACACACAAGGAAGACATGAAATGGTTTGCTGATACTTATGATCATGAAGGAAACTTCAAAGGAGATGTACATTTATTTATGACAGATGCAGGATCTACATATGGTGATATGGGAAATATTGTTCATGTTAAAGAAGATGTAAATGCACAAGGCACACCATGTTTTACTTGTAAAGTGCTTCCAGATGGTGAGAATATTAATGCGAATAAGTTTTCCTTATCATGGGAGACTTTGTGTTTGGATGATATGAAAGATAGTATCTCAAAGTCTGATCGATCATTAGGTTCAATTGGATCGATCGAATCGATCGAATCAATAGAAGAATTAGTGAAAATTATAAAAGAAGCCAAAAGATTAACACAAAAGTCAAAATCTTTGAAGAGAAGCTCAGATGTATTTGAGAGATCTAAGAAACGAAAGTTGAAAGGTTCTTCAAATAAAGATTTAGGATCATCATCAAAGTCTGTACAAAACGATGAAGGTGTATCAATCCGACATTTAGATAATAGGAGTGAAGAAACAGAGGATACAGTAGTGCAGCCACAAGAAAATAAAATGATGGATTTACTACTTCAAAAACAAGAATACTATGCTTTTGGTTCTGATGCAGTATTTAATGTTGATGTAAAAAGATGTTTTCCAGCACCATCGAATTATGTATATCGGAAATTAAACAGAGATTGGGTGCGTACATTAATGAATGATTTTGTCTTGGCTCCGAAAGAGAATGAAGTTCTTGCAGTTGTTATGCCTATTGATCCAAGTGTGAGAATACCTCTAAAAACTTTATCTCATGATGATATTGATAAAGTTGAGTATTGGATAATATCTGGACAACATTCAATTAGCGCAGCGAAAACTTTACAAACTGTTAATTCTCCGATGGTGACATTACAGTTACGACAACAATTTAGATATAGAAAAGCAAAAATTATAGTAAATTGTCCTCCAAAAATTTCAAGGGAGATATCTAAAGAGGCTAATTTGATGGTGGCAAAGTCATTACAGAAGGAACCATTTGTGGATCAACTTTTACAAGCTAGATCTCAATGGAAAGCCAATGGATGTCCATCCAAACCTCCTCCAGGTGTTAATCAGAGTAAAAGAGAATTTATATCATGGCAGGTATGTTTATATTCTTTGTATTTTTTGTGTTTTAGTTACTATATATTGTTATTTTTTAAAACTTGTATTTATTTAAAATATATGTTTTTTTTCAGAATTTTGTAGAGACTACAGAGCAAACTTTACAAAAAGGATTTATAAAGAATGATTTGCATCTTCTTTTATGTAATGATGAGGAATGGAAAAATTGGATATCAATAATGCGTTTGTATAGTCAAGGGGCACTACTTAATACAAAGGGTGAAGTGTCAAATAACAAAAGAGATTCAACAAAAGATGTTATATCGACATCCGCAAAGATGGTAGCAATGAAAGGTGGTCAATTGAAGCAGGCACCAGGGACAGTTATATTAGGTCCGACATTGTTCAGATGTATTGCAGGTTTGGACAATAAAGAAATTTTAGAACTTCAAAAGGCAATTTTAGAGAAGAAAATTTTGTTAAAAAAGGCAAAATCATTGAAGCACATGGTTGACATGGAAGAAATGGCATGGAGATTAAAGACAGATCGTGTCTTGAAAAATGCTATAATTGCATTTTTTATTGATTTAACAACAGAGGTTTTGGCTTGGGAAAAGCTCTGTGAGAAATACAATATCACAGATGTACAATATGAAAAAATTAAAAGTTACAGTGAAACATTTGTGAAAGACTCATTAAACAGGGCAAAGAAGTCTCCTCCTTTACCAAAGGCCGCCATAACTTTGTTGAGTCATTTTTATAGAGTTGCAATGGGAATAAAGACCACAGCAAATGTTATTCCATGGTCAATCTATGGATTTGGTTTCGATTTGAACAAGGTGGAAAGTTGTTGTGCAGAGCAAGTTCTTCCATTCAATATTGTTTTCTTAAGGTTTGATTCAGAACTGTACAGTTTACATAGTCGGGAATGCATTTCAGCAACGTTCTTTTCCAGATTGATTTTTGCACTCAACACGATGAACTCCGAGACAGAATATGTTCTAGTATCTTTTATTGATTTCCTCTATGTCCATATGCTTGTAGAAGGAGTTCAACATACAGCTACAAAAATGACTTTCAAAATTGGAGCCACTCAGAGTAGTAATCCTTCCATCAAAGGAGAGATGGATTTTGCAATAGTGCTTATGTACATTAGCAAAGAGGATAATTATCAGATGATTGATAGAATAGATCAAGCAAATCTAAATATTTTTGCTCATAAAGGTCTGGATGGATTCATAGAAAAAAATTTCATTGATGATTTCATTAATAGTTTTGCTCGTGAAGACAGCTATGTTGTAGAGTTGTATTGTCGAGGAGTTGTTCTTCAAAGAAGTTTATCTAAGAAACGCAGATGTTTTGGTATATGTTTAGATGTTGAAGAAAAACAATTAGAATCAATTTGCTCTTCAGTTTTTGAGAATGACCCTGCTTTGCATCAATGGTGTGATATCAGTAATCAAGATACAGATATCAGGAATCAAGATACAGATAATACAAATGTGTTCGAGAATGTTGATGCTGAGATTGATGTACAACCTAGTGGAGAAGAATCAGAAAGTAATCAGGATGATACAGAAACCGATGAACATATTGTTACAATGGATGAAGATACTGCAGGTACTTCAAATGTATGAGGAAAAAAAGAAGGTTGAGAAAATATTGATTCCATGTAATGTAATAAATACCATAATTTTCAAAGTATATTTTTCTTTATATGCTAGTGATGATTGCATTTCTTGAACAATAGATTTTTATTTTGAACATATTACCTTGTTGAGTAAAGTGAGTTAAAGTTCGACATCTCTTGTCTATTCGAGTAATTTAAAAATTAGATGCATAAATTCACATGTTATAATTTTTAAATTGATATGCATGATTTATGACTCCTTTGTTTGAAAAAATCTGAAACATATTGTTTTTAAAATTATGATGCATTTGATTAAATACAATTTTGAAATGTACGGTTAAGATGCAAATATTGAACTGTGCAGTTTTTAAAATCGAAAGCTTATTGTTTGACGTAGATGCACAGTGAAATTAATTATAAGTGTTTAGATAGAGAAATTAATAGATAGATTTTTATCATAAAGAGAAATTAATTGAGAAAATAAGTATTGATATGTCTGCATATTGTATTGATTATTATACATCTTTTGGATTTCTTTTTATTATAGATGTTAACAAAAATAAACATTTCATAAGTGATGATGGTATTGGAAAGCTTATTGGCCACTTTGAGGATGAAATGAGTACTCTACATGAGCAAAGCTCTTTTCAAACATTAGATAAGCTATCTAATGTTATGGAGAAACGACATGCTAGGCCTTTTTGGATTTTACCAGGTATATTGTGTAATATTATGATTATTTTATTCATATTATAACTCATTTATTGTAGATATATCAATAAGTTATCTTAAAGCACTCTTTTTAGTTATTGTGTATAATAAACCTCATTGTTTGATATATGCAGATAATATCTATCATCTTCATATAAGCAACAATTTTCTCCTTCTCGATCTAAATGCCCTTTTGTTCAAAAAAGATATAAGATGGAACATATCAGAGAAAGATTATGTAAAAAATCATTCAAATATTGATGACAAAAGATATTCTTTTCTTATGGTGAGGAGCCAAGAAGATTATTATATGGATCACATTGAAGAAATATATAAACCAGATCAACTTATCATTAATGCTAGTTTCTTCAAAGGTTCTATCCCAATAGAAAATTGCAGCGACATTACCCCTTATCAAGCAAGACATGATCGTTCAGTACCAAGTGATCTTCTATCCTATATTTTGAGCTTCATCCAAAGAGATGATATTTTGCTCAATCGAATCCGACAACCACATATCATCAAAGAACATCTTATATTTCCTATGTTTCAACTTGCAATGGAGAATTCATCTTCTATGTTAGAACATGATATCTTGAGTGAATCAAATGATCATTCAAATAACTTGAGAGTATCTTCTTTTGATGACTATGAAGTACATAATAATAGTGAGAAAAATGTAGATGTTCCATTGATTTGCAACGAAATTGAAAAGGAACATACAACAATAGCATCGACAAAGCTAGAGGTTCCATTGAATTGCAAGGATATCGAAAAGGGAGATCTAGCAACAATAGCTTCAACATTTGGTGTTCCACTTTTAAATAAAGAGCAGCTAAAACTGTTACAAATGTGCTACAAAAATAAAAGCATGAGAGAAAATCATGCAATAGTGTATGCTACAAGATTGGGCTATCGACAAAGTCGTTTCATAAGCGGAGTTGCAGCAAAAGCATACATAAAAAGGTTACAAAAGGCATACCTTAATTTAATAGGTAAAGAAATTCGTCATACAATATTTATGTTTTTCTTTAATATCTACAGACAAATATTTATAAAATTTTTCTTTTGCAGGATAAAGAAAAACGTTGACGGCAAGGTGGATTATTAAATTTTCTCAAGATCTTTTGATTGGTTTGAAGATAACCCATTTTTTTAATGTTAGTTTCCTTGTTTCATGAAAGATTGTTTTTCTTCACAAATAAACACACATACACATACATACATACATATATATATATACACACACGCATATATATGTGCACACACACACACACACACACATATGATAACCCATTTTTTTAATGTTAGTTTCCTTCTTTCATGAAAGATTGTTTTTCTTCACAAATAAATACACACACACACATATATGAATTTTTTTCTAGGCTTAGTCTACTTTTAATTATATTGATTATAAGAAAAACTATAAAAGGAAATTGGAATCCCCATGAATATAAAATCATGCATTCAAATCAATTTTCCTACATTTTCTTATGTATTATCAATTTTAATTTACTATAAGTTTTAAATATTGAGAGAAATGATAATGGCTTAATTAAACATATCTTTAGTTACTGTGATTATGAAGTAATATAGAATGTAAAACAATTGATTTTTATATAAATCTAATTAACTTCAATTTTATTTTGCAGAACAAAATGCTGATTTGCATATGAACTACAAAGAAAACCCAAGCTTGGCATTGATGTCTTGCTTGTCTTCACACATATATGAATCTTCATCAAGAAAGCAAGGATTTTCTTCATTCCCAAGAGATGAAAGAAGGGTATTGATACTGGAAATGAATGGCATTTTGCTCAAGACAATTGACAAGGAAAGGGGTGATCTATTACTTGAATCTTTGCAAAACCATATGAATTTTATTGAAGAGAACACAAGAATTGCGCATTACATTCGCAAGGATGCATTATATTTCTTGGATTTTTGTATGGATCTTTTTGAAGTGTGGATTTGGACCACAGAAAGAGTGTCGATAGCTCAAAGAACACTTGCAGTATGTTTTCCAAAACACCATCAAAGATTTCATATTATAGCAGGTCAGAGTGCATGCCAAAAAACTGATATCCGTATCGGATATAAGTTTGTGCATCATAAAAACTTGGACACAATTTGGAAAATTTTTCCAGATTTGGATGGAAATAATACCATTATTTTTGATGATACATTATATCATGTGATTTGGAATATGAAAGGCACTTATGTAATTCTACCGAAGCTGTGGAGGCAATCATCGGAGGAGTTGGAAAACTTTTTATCCAAAACAATGATTCCGTGGCTTTATGGATGGATTTGCTCAAAGAACAGACGTTCTTATACATGTAATACAATTGTAAATCAGAAACCTTGTGATAGAGAAACATATTATGTACTTGAACAATATATTCAGAAACGATATCAATGATTTTAAAATATTTGAACATCATGTATTTTATTGGTGTTTTTAAACACCACATATTTTTGGGACTGTTCAACCAAGTGAAAAATTATTGAAAGCCTAAATTGTATATATTTGAGTAATTACTGAATTCGATTGTTTTTCAAAGCCCTAAGTTAGTATGATAGATTTATTATAAAACTATATGAAACAATCTATAGTATTGACATAATTTTCATATCATTCACCTAAATGAACAATTATTAGTATGTCAAATTGCATATTATTAAGTATTGTTAAATTAGATCTAAATTCATGTGGTTGCTTTTTTTTTTAAATGGAGGTTCAGTAGAGGCATACTCCTCCAGGATTTAACTTTGAATTTGCAACTATATAAGGAAGGGCATAGTATCCGTGGGACCCACCTTATCCCACAAGATACAACTTTCCATGTTAAACATGTCCCTTACATGTGATGATGGGGGTTGAACCCCTCGTCCCCGCCTCAAGAGTCGAGAGGCCCAACCACCCTAATGCTTTTCTTTGTTTATTCATACTCCTTGGTGTTTTTTTAAATAAGCTCATCAACTAATATTATTTTTTATCTATTGAAAGCTTAAAACATTTTAACAAAAAGAAGATGTATTCATGAATTGATCTTTGTAAGAAGAATATAACATAGAAATTATAAGTTAATTCCATCACTTGGTATTATAAATGGGACTTGAATAATTCCCAAATTTCGTGAATAGGCCTTATATCACGCATATTGAACATCTAGATAAGAACAACTATTAGCCATGGAAGATTAGGATGTCTAGCTTTTGAATGGGAAGGGGTTTATGGGGACTTGTTAGTGGAACAAAAAACAAACTTAAATTGAGGGATAATCCAAATCTTGATCAATTGAGGATCTAAAGAGAATGGTATGAGAGAAAGAAGAGGATTATCTTCATCATATCCAACATATTAGTAACGTAAGGATAGGGCATATTTAGGACTGGCAAACTTCAATGAAGGTATGAAAAACTTTAAAATGGTTAAAGTCTACGTCAACTAAAGCTAGGAACATCCAATCAAAGATTGAATTCAAGAGTATGAGGGAGACATATAGTAGTAAGATCAATGACTACATTTTTCTTTTCACTAGTATTCAAGATACAATGACATTATGGACAATATTCCATTCCAAGAATGTTAGCATTTTTTTTTTGTCAAAATAATTCTCGTTTCCTTATATCCTCCTCGAGGGATTCAAATCAAGCCATTAAAGGATTGATCCTCAGGCACAAACATCCATGTTGTCAATCCTTTAGAGATTAATTTTTTTAAATGTATCTACCTGATCCCTACATTCTAGCTCCTTGTATACAAATCACTTGAGCTAATAATATCAAAATAGACGCTAATAGTTACTTTACTTTGCAAATTTTACAATTAATTGATATCCATAACGTCAATGGAGTAAAGCTCCGTAAACTAATTGAAACAGTAACTTTCAAGCACCATCACACATAACTTAGGTGATCTACACTCGAAGTCAAACTTTGGTTCATTCCATGGATGGAAGTGTTGAGGATGTACCAACTGTTTTTTGCCACTCATAGGGCTGATGAAGGTAGCCGTATGAGTTCATATATGGTTTACTTTACACCATGTATTGATAATGGACATAAGTTTGAGATGGGAAAGAGAGTGCTACTTACTAAGACACATGGGTTTTCAAGATAATAGTTCAATGATTACCAAGAAAGATCCACTTAAACGAAAATTCCACTGAACTCCCATGTAAGGCCCCACTAAAACATCCTCTCATGTGCCAAGCTCCATCAACCTCTAGTAGAAGAGAGGAAGATAAAAATAAGAAATAGAAGGTTAAATCCCTAACCATCAAAGATGCGTGCCATCAAAAACGATTTTTGTTTCGTACAACATTCAAGGTTTTTTTCACCCCTCAAGAGTGAATCTTTTTGGTCAATGGCCTGGAGATAAAATTATCAACAATAAATTTACCTATCTTCAAGAGATCAAAGATCACGATGCCGTGACACCGAATGTCAAGTGTCGTGACATTCGAATGACTGAACTATCAACTACCGCATGACAACAGCGTATGAGGAGTAATTCGCATATGTCTCTCTCTATTGAACATCTCTGTTCTCAAGTGTTTGCTTCTGCTTCAAAGACCATCCCTGTTTGAGCAGCCCTGTTCATAATGGACGACAGGAGGAGATACTCCATTATATATCTCATCGCGCAACAGCTTCAATCACTTTATGGCGGAACTCTCCATTCTCGACAGCCTGCAAGCAACGACCGTAGCTGCAGCCTTCGATAGCCGCAAGCTTCTTGAAGTCGGTGGCCGGTTATCTTTCTTCAGCGACGACACTTGCAACAGTAAACTGTGGATCTGCTCGGCGATCGCGACAGTCTCCCCGGGTGACCGGTATCGCGATACCTCCCTGGGTGGAGACTGGCGCTGAACGCGGGCGATCGCGCGGGCGTCTCCTCGGTGTACTGCCGGGCGGCTCGCCGGTGTATCGCCGGAGCATTCCCGGAATATCGCCGGTGTATCGCCAGTGTATCGCCGGCATATCGCCGGTGTATCGCCGGTGTATCGCCGGACCTTCCCGGTCCTTTGTCGTGTATCGCCGGCGTCTTCCCGGGGTATCGCCGGACTCTTTGCATATCGCCGGATTCCTAGTGTATCGCCGGGTGTTTGGCGGTGTATCGCCGGACTTTCCCGGTCCTTTGTCGTGTATCGCCGGCGTCTTCCCGGGGTATCGCCGGACTCTTTGCATATCGCCGGATTCTTAGTGTATCGCCGGGCGGTCGCCTGTGTCTGGGGGATCGCGAAGCGGGACTCGAGGCCAGGGCGCTGCGCTGCCCACTGCTGGCGCTCTTCCCAGGGCGTCGGCGGGAATCAAGGGGTCAAGGGCCTGCGGCGGTTCTTCCGGGCCAACCTCCGAGCGGAATCTTCGGCCGGGTGCCGGATGAGGACTGGGGGGCCGACCACGATCGCCGGGTGTTCCTAAGCTAGAGAAGAAAGAAAAAAGAGAAGAAGAAAAAAAAAAAAAAAGAAAAAAAAAGAAGAAAGATAAAAAAAAGAGAGACAAAAAAAAAAAAACAAAAAAAAACAACAAAAAACAAAACAAAAAAGAGGGGGAAAAAAAAAAAAAAAAAAAAAAAAAAAGAAGAAAAAAGAAGAGGAAAAAAAGGAAAATAGGAAAGTTTCGAAAAAGAAGAAGTGTGCTCCCCTCTCTTTTGGGATCTTTGGCCTTTTAGTTCTTCCCTAAAAGTGGAGGGCTTGGCAGCGGTGTGATCGGTGGGGGGAGTTTTGTCATTGAAGAAAAAGTGGTGCTCGCTCCCTCGGTCATGGATGTGGCTTCATCCTCCCTCGTAAAAAGTAATCGGGCCCCCCCCCCCTGGGGAGACCGGCACGCTGGCCGCTCTGCTGGAGGGGGGGCCATGTGCCGCCCAGGGGGCTTCCGAAAGCGTTGAATCCCCCATCGTGTCCCTCAGTAGACCCGCAGTTTTGTCTGCTCAGGAGGAGCTCAAGAAAGTCTCCCTTGTCGGCCATGTGTTTGGCCCTAGGCCCCCACTAGAAATCGTACGACAATGGCTTAGAAAAGAGTGGTTCCCTCGAGGACTAATTGTCAGCAAATGTCAGCTCTTACCAGCAAATCACATGTTGTTAGTTTTTGAAAATGAAGAGATGGCGTTCCAAGCCCTAAGCGTTGGCACCTGGCAACTCGGTCGGGCGACCCTGTGCCTATTCAGATGGTCCCCGGATTTTACTCCCGACAAATCAAAATCACTCCGGTATCCTCTCTGGGTTGAGCTCCCTAACCTCCCATACTTCTTGTACAACTTTGTGTGGGACATTGTCTCTCCTATTGGCAAGCCGCTGGCTTCACGTGAGGACATTGGTGGTCTCATCTATGAGGGTGCAAGACACTCGTTCAACGCCAGATGGCACCCACAAATCTGCGTTGAGGCCGACCTCCGTTCGCCGCTTCCATCAATGATCAAAGTGGACATGGGCGAAGGTGAGGTTTGGGAGCAGGATATCACCTACAAAAACCTTCCCAACGCGTGCTTTCGCTGTGGACAGCAAGGTCACAGGATTAAAGACTGCCCTCTCAGGCAAATAAACAAGCGATCTCAAGGAGCCTCCAAAACTGCTCAAGACAGCTTGGGCGACTTGACCCACTCGACCAAGGAAGGGGACGGCAAGGGCCCCCTCAACCCGCACGCTGATGCCGATGGCTTTACTGAAGTTAGAAGAAGAAGAAAAAGAAGTCCGAGGGCCAACGGTGAGAGGAACAACCTGCCAATTACCCCTCATAGCAATTTGTACTGCAATCTTGGAAAGGAGATCAACGAGCTCGACTACCCAGGTGGAATGCCACCTGAGGTAGACAACTACGACGAAGCCCTAGAGATTCCTGACAACAAAGAAACCCCCCAGGAGGGATACACTACAAGCAAAGAAGATGGTTTCACCACTAGTAATGAAGACAACATGGACAGTGAAAGCTCCATCATTGGATCGACGATACCGGAAACAGTGCCGAACACGGGGCCTAATTCTCCTCAGCGAGGGACTTCCCGCAAAGGAAAGCAGCCTATGGAGTTACCCTGGAAAAGCCCCCACAAGAACCGACTTCTAAGTCGGGATCAAATCCCAGCGAAAAAGAAAGATGAAGCCAAGAGAAGAAAGGACAAGGCTCCCTCCCGCAAAGAGGGATCAATACAAAAATGATTGTCATCTCGCTAAATGCTAGAGGGCTAACCGACCCCTCAAGAGCGGCCATCATTGGTCAATGGCTCCGCAACATTAGCTTAAACCTAGACATTATATGTATTCAAGAGATTAAAATTGATGGAGAAGACCTCCAGAAACGACTCAGACAGGTTTCCTCGGCCCATGTGTGGATCCCAACGAAGCACCAGCGGGGGTCCGGAGGAACGGTTATCGGTGTAAAACAACTATGGCTTGAAAAGCTGGAGAACTACATTGAAGATGTAAATCACCGCTGGATTGCGGTTTCTTTTGGTGCCCCCCTCTGTGTTACTATGGTTTCTTTGTACGCCCCTAACGGGGACTTGGAGACGCTGAACACGTGGGCTTCATTAGACTCGCTTCCCCACAATGTGCTTATTTGTGGAGACTTCAACATGGTGGAGGACCCTACGGACAGATGGATGGGCAAGGGCAGGGTCATTGACAATCGGGAGAAAGAAACGTGGGACATGACCAAACTCCATTTGGACCTGGTCGAATTCAAAGACTCGAATGGCTTTTCCTGGTCGAATCTCCAAGCGGGCGAGGATCTGAGGAAAGCTAGACTTGATAGATGCTACATTTCTCAAAGCTTTACTCATCAGTGGGGCCACCCTACCATCACGCAACGCACTGACCTCACCATCTCTGATCACTATCCGATCGTTATCACTTTTCAACCTTCCAACAGGACCCACAAGGCTCCGTGGTTCCATGCCAGCGCTTCCTCCTTCTCTCTCCCCTCCGTCCATCAAGCGATTGCCGAGGTGTGGAAGGTGGAATTCGCCTCTGGCCTGGCCCCAGCCAAGTGCTGGAGAAGTGCGGTCGATAAGTCTCGCAAGATCATGATCAGAACTAAGAAGATGCTCGAGACTGTACGGCAGACTCGTAGGGAAGCTCTTTACCGCAGACTCTGGCGGCTCGAGGAGGAAGTGAACAAAGGAAAACTCCAAGCCCAGAAAGGTCTCCGAAAAATCAGAGCAATGTTGAGATACGAGGAAGAAATACAAAGGAAAAACTTGCAAATCTTCTTCAAGGAGTGGTGGGCTGGCAAAGCTGACAAGCCCACCAAGGAGATGTGCAGTATCCTTAAAAGGAAACACAACAGAGAGGCAATTCCTCTACTGCTAGATCCACATGGAAATGTATGCAACTCGGAAGAAGATAACTTTGGCATCATCGAAGGGCACTTCACGGGACTCCTGGGAACCTCGAACCCCCTCTCCCACCATAGAAGGGACTGCATGGCTGCCATTTCTAGGGTTTCCCCCCGAAGAATACCACCCAACCTCCTCTCCCTGCTTCATGCCCCTATCTCTGAATCAGAAATCATTGAAGTCATTGATGCCCTCCCCCTCGGTAAAAGCCCGGGACCCGACGGACTCACTAACGAGTTCTTTAAATCCTTCAAGCTGGTGGTTGCCACCCCTCTCCGGCTGGTTTGGCAAGAAGCGCTAAAGTTTGGTGCTCTTCCCTCTTGTCTAAATAATGGAATTATCAAGCTGATTCACAAGAAGGGGGAAAAAAACAGAATCGAGAACTGGCGGCCTATTACGATGCTCCAAACAGGATACAAGATCGTCGCCAAAGTCATTGCCAACAGACTCTCGTGCCACCTGAGAGCTTGGCTTAGTGAGGACCAAAAAGGTTTCATCAAAGGCAGGTCCATACTGGAAACCATTATGGATATTTGGGAAGGTATTCATTTTACAAATGAGTCTAATCAAGATGTGGTTTTCCTCAAGATCGACTTTGACAAAGCCTACGATAGGCTAGAATGGGACTATATTCTGCAGTCGCTCCAAGATCTCGGATGTAGTCAGAAATTCACCAAGATGATCGCGACACTTCTCGGCAACGCAACGACCCAAATTAACGTTAACGGCAAACTTTCGAAGCCAATCCATCTTAAAAGATCTATTAGACAAGGGTGCCCGCTTGCCCCCCTTCTTTTCGCCATCGCCACTGAGGGGCTGAGCAGGCTCGTGGCTCACCAGGTGGAGGCTGGCAATATCAAAGGCCTCCGGCTGCCTCACGACCACAGTCAAATCATCATGAGACTTTTTGCCGACGATATGAACGCGTTCGTTCACAATGATAATACCAGCCTGGAGACTTTCTGGAGGTGTCTTGATACCTTCTGTGAGGCCTCTGGATCCAAAATCAACCACAGTAAGACCGCTTTTAGGGCTATTGTGGGACATCAACCTGGCCTCCTCATCGATCATGGCTGTCAAATCCTCCCGCAAGGCCAAATCTTTCGGCTGCTGGGAATCCCCTTGGGGTTTGGCATCTCGATGGAGCAGAGATGGAACTGGGTGCTGGCCAAACTTGAAAACAAGCTTAATTACTGGAGAGGCATGCAAATCAATCTCGCTGGACGCGCGATGGTTATCAACACGTTCCTCCTCTCGTCTACCATCTATTTCCTTTCTTGCTGGAGACCGAATGAGCAAGCCCTGTCCAAGCTGAATAGCATCTGCAGAAACTTTCTCTGGACGGGTGACCACAACAGAAGGGGGGTGCCTAAAATTAAATGGACCATCTGCACCAGCCCTAGAGATAGCGGGGGGCTTGGTATCCTGGACATTGGGTGTATGGCTAACAAACTGGCTGCCAAATGGATGATTAAGGCTTGGTGCAATAGAGAGGCTACGTGGGCCAAGCTGATCTTCAGGAACAAGAATGAGTTGGCCCTCTCGGGGTCCCCGAACTGGAAGAATCTTGACATCATGACCCTGCTATTCTCCCCGATACCTGTCGTCCCGAAAGGCTCCAACCTCGTGTGCTCTCTTTGGAAGGGCTGGAATATAGTCAAAAGCTTCATAAGAGTCAGTGAGGACTGGAAGTGGGCGGCCGGAATCAGACAAAACGACTCTATCTGGTTCCCGATTCATGGCATCCGGAGCGTGGAGTCGTGGAACATTCAAAACGCCAAGAAGTTATGGAACAAAGGATTCAAAAAATGGAAACACCTCTGGAAACAGGACACCAACAACTGGATCAACTTCGAGGATATCGACCCTCGCATAAACATCTCCTACGAAGAATGGAACACTTTGCAAAGCAGATGCCTCGCCTGGGATCGTCACAAGACTCGTGTCCTCATGGGACACGACACACCGAACTCGCTAGGCCTCAAATGGCACAATGGAAATAGCTTACTCAAAATCCCGAACATCAAAGAAACGGCTGACCTCCAGCTCAGCCTCAACAAGAAGTGGTGCCTGTCCTGGACACGGCTCCGATGGGACATGAAATTCATGGGTATCTGGCACCCCCTAATAGAGATTAAGAAATCGGTCCTCTTATGGCAAGTCCTTCATCGAGGAATCTGGACCAACCATAAGGCTAGCAAGATTTGTGGAATCCCTCCTTGGTGCAAACGCTGCCAACGTGCTATCGAAGATGTCCCACACATCTTCCTTACTTGCCCCAACTCCTACAAAATCTGGCAGACGGTTGGAACGAAAATCAGACTGCAAAAACAACCTACTTGGAAACAAGTCCTTTTGGGAGAAGCGATCGGCTGCTCCGCTTCTCTCTGGAACGCCATCAGAGGGGAAGTCCTGTGGAAAATCTGGCGGGAGAGGTGTGCTCTCAACTTCGGAGATACCCCCAGGGAGTGGTCGATTGAGAAAACACTATACCTCCTTGGCAAAAGGATTGTTAACAGTAAGAAATCCCCCCCCTTCAGACACCATCAAGTCCTCACTTTGATCAACAACAAGCTCAAACCCAAGTGGGCCCCGCACGAGGGCGATGAGAGGGTGATTAACCTTCTATGTAATGCAACCTAGAACTATTTCAAGCTTCCCCTGCTTTGTGGGATATGGGGGGTCCCGAGGGCACTAGTCCCCTTCTATTGTACCTTTGTTTCTTTATTTAATTCAAGCCCGGGAGAGTAGGCTATTGCCGAACTTCCTTTATAAAAAAAAAAAGATCACGATGCCAAATTGAAAAAGAACTTAAAGATCATCTCTAGGTTTCTTGTTTTGATTGCCACTGAACACTCACCTGCAAGTGGTGGGGCTGCTATTTGTTTCAAGTCGATATACCACTCGTCCTCGATGGATACAATAATGGATTAGAACCATCCATTTATGCTTCTATACATGCACCATTTCCCTTGGTCAAACCTATAATTGGGAAATGATTTGTGGAAAGGTAGACTTGATAGAAGGTATATCTCATATAACATCATTGATAAGCAGGGTCCCCGATACCTTTGTCAATGTATGGACTTACTTTTGTTTGATATAACCCTATGATTCCTACTTTCAAACCACATCTTATGCATACGATGGACCCTTGGTTTGATGTCTATCCCTCAATCCTCTCCATCCCCTTTGTTCAATAGATGATCTCCACATCTTGGAGCGGGGCCTTTACATGTTATAGCTCAATGGCTAGGAGCTCGAAGATGGTGGTTAATTGATCCCAAGCGCTCCTTTTCAAGACCCAAAAAGAAATTTGTAAAATATGGCATGTGCAAAAGGGAAAATATGTATCATCGGCTCTCACATCTTGAGAGGGAAGTAAAAAATGGTACTTTCCACATTCAACCTAGAATCTAAAAAATTAGAAACAAACTTAGATACACGTAGAAAATTCAAAGAAGCAACATGAAGAAGAAAGTAAAGGAACATGTTAGATAACAACATGGTGGAGTGCACCTTGAGAAAGAGAATATTGAGTTAATATATAGCCACCTCACTCAACACTTGGGGGTTTCTATGCCGCTCAATTCTCAAGGGACGGACTCCATGGCTTCCATATCAAGAATTATATAAAGAAGAAGTCCTCAAAAGTTTGTGCATATTCTCCACTCACATATCATTAACGCAAAGATTCATGAAGTTATTGACACTCTACCTCATGCTAAAATCCTACGTCTCAATGGCCTCACCAACAAGTTCTTCAAGACTTTCAAGAATTAGATTTTGAAACCTCTACTTTTGATGTGGCAAGAGGCATGAAATTTTTATGCTCTCTCTAACTTTCTCAATGAAGGCTGAATCAAACTAATCCAAAGAAAGACATAAAAATAGGATTGAAAATCGGAATCCCATCAATATGATAAAAATTGGCAATAAAATCTTAGCTACTGTTAAAAGTGCGTTTTTTTCATCACAGGCACTTTTAAGTCTCTTCAGTTCTTCTGAGTGATAGCGGTCTGATAAATCAGAGGCCCTGTATCTTATTTTCCCAAGTATCTTACTCAATAAGCAGTACGTTAATGTTCAGTATCGAACTCTTATACAAGTTACTGTTAAAACTCTAGTTAGACTTTTAACAGTACGTAACACGGGAATTATTCATTACCGTTACACAGACTTACTATCCGCAACTTAACATTACTATGTTAATCACAAGTTAATGTAATTAAACAAAGTAAGAGTTAACAATACTCAGGATTTGATAACACTACACTACGACGACATCTCCGCAAATCGCCAATCGCCTAGACAGACAGTCTGGCGATCCCCTTCCTCTCTGTGCTACCAGAGTGTCACCGTAATTTCTTTTCATTGATTGATAAAAAGGTACAACACTTTGTTACGACCTTTCGGTACGTGCGGTAATGGAAAATATAAATTATAGAATGCCTATCCGACGACCTTACACTGGCACGCACAGTGGACTTGAACCCGCAACGGGAACAAAATCAAGGCTCGTCTACGATGCCTTGTATATACATGGTTCTGGCTAATTTAAAAGTTTTGGAGATCTTCTGTTTCAAAGAATCCAAAATTAGCTTTAAGGTTTTCGGCTCTACTAATTGTGCGTCAGTGCAAACAGAACTGACCGCAATGCCTTGACTCATCAAAATTTTGGCCTGAGTCTGCAAAAATGCCTCTTGCAAATAAAATTCATTGGCCATGGCTGTGTCGCGGTGCAATCTCATTTCAACAATTTGGCCATCTACTCTAGAAAGTCTGTCAGCTTGAACACCTAACTGCTTTTCTCTTCTCTCCAGCTCTTGAGCTTGATATTGGATTGTCTCGTAATCAGCATCTCTTTCCCTCCTTGTCCCTGCTATGTCCTTCTGAAGTTGATTGGTTAAGGTCATCTGGGATTTGAGAGCACAATTTGCCTCAAATGGATTGGCATTTGCATTCTCGAGCTCTACATTAGTCTATTTTGCTAGATTCGCCATCTCCTGTCCTCTCTACACGACTTCATCAAGTTGTACTCGAGTTTCTTCCAATAAATTCCCAAGTGCCACGCAAGCATCTTCTTTATCCTGTACTAACTGTTTTAACTGTATAATCTCTACATCATGAGCATTTAACAAATCATTTTTTTCTCTTAACTCAGCCAACACAGCATCTCTTTGGGCAATCAAAGAATCATGTCTAGCAATCTGTGCATGAAGCTGCTGAATCTATATGTGCAGGGCATGATTTTTGGCTTTCACTGCATCTACTTCTTCCTGTAATGAGGTAATATTAGCTTCTAATACATCGACTTTGTGTTGTATGTCTTGACGGATACTATCGGTTGCCATCTTCAATTTTATGGGTAGTTGCTGCGAAAATTGGATCAACATACGACCCATCGATTCTAATTCAGTAAACATTGGGATCGGAGGAAGAAGAGGAGGAAGTGGCTGGGATGACGAGGGTGATAATAGGCGAGGGGAAGGTGGTGGAGAATAATTGGGTGAAGAAGATGAGGTAGCAGGTTCTTCAAGAACAATAGGTTGAACAGGTACAATGGGCTTGACTGGAGTCATTGTTGGAGGAGTGGGTATAAGAGTGTTGGGCACCAACACTATTCCGGTAGTCTGATGCGTAGTCGCTTTAGGTTGGTCAATTACAACATCGACCAAAGTAATTACTTCATTGACAATCTCAGCAACAATGGCTTGCACATCATCTTGGGTCTACTCCTGAGAATCCTCCTTAGAAGAAATTTCTTCAGATTCGGTGGTGGACGCACTTTGTTCCTGCAGCTGATTCGGAGAAGAAGGACCAGAAGACTCCACGTGAATTGAAGTGGCGGTGTCGTGGAAGACCTCTTCTTCATGTCCGGCGGTGGAGCCTTGTACTTGAATCTCAGAGGGGCTTATACATCTGTGTTTCTGATGAAGACGTTGGAACAGATCTTCATCATCATCTTCTGTGTCTCCGAGCACTTGGGCAAATTCTTCATGGAACAAGATTGGAGCTTTTGGTGGGGGTTGCGTGGCTTGAATGGTTGGGAAAAGAAAGGTAAGGATATGTGGTAGACGTGAACACGGAAGATCACCCTTATTAACGTGTTTAATAACCGTAACACATTCACGGTGAATGTGCCGGAAATAAAAAGAGGTGAAATTGATAGGCTCACGAGAAGCCATGTCAATCATCGAATAAAATGGACGGGAAATGTTGTAGGTACGTTTCTGCAAATTCAAGATAGCAACTAAAAATTGTAATGCGGTCTGTTCAGGATGAGGGCGACAAAGAATGGCATACTCATTAGATGAGTGCAGTGGGAATAATTCGATCATGGTGGCTACCATAAGGAGAGGACCATTTTCCAATCCTTCCATAGGGAGACGAAAAGCTGCAGCAAACGATGCCAGGGTGGTAACAACACATGACGGCAAACAAAGAATAGGCCAACTCTGCTCCGTAGCAGGTGTGGTGGCAATGGCAACAATAATCTGCGCATAAAAAGGGTGACACTCGACTGAATGCCAAGGCAATTCAGCGAAGTTCAAAAGACCTCGGATGCGCAAAAACTCACTCACATCCGGGGTGAGTCCTTCACGCAAGGTAGCAACGTTGACTAATGCTTCCATGATGCGCACACGAAAGCTCAAGAACGCAGAGAACACAACAAACACAGATCACAGAAACACACAGACACAATAGCGATTAACAGTGAAAGGAACAAGATTAAGTAGACACACAGCAATGTGAGGCGATCAAAAAACCTAATCATCGCGTGGTATTGAAATGATAACCTCCATAATTACGACGTGCATGCATGAACAGAATCAGTAACACAGGGCGGTGATTAATCATATTTAGATATCAAAAAGAGGAGGTTTATGATTTATATTCAGCCAAAATACGGAAATAAAAAGAAAATAAGTGACACGCAGAAAAACAAGGAACACGTCAGCAGTGATCAAGCGGTTGGTGATATGGGCGTAGCTTTGAACCATTAATCACTTTGGAAAGAGGAACTCCGGTCAAGGTAGTCAACCAAAAAGTAGCTGGTCCCACTTGCTCACTAATCCGGTAAGGACCGAACCACCGTAATTTAAATTTTCCAGCAGAACGATTTGATTTAGCATTATAAAACAACACAAGTTGGCCCACTGAAAAAACTGGAGTCTTGAGGAAACGATCATGGGTACGAGCTTGCCGCAACTGAACTTCTTGAAGAGTCAGGAAACTTTCCCAACGATGTTCATCCAAGTCTCTGAGTGCTTCCAACCGAAATGGCAAAGAGTCTTTGGGCAGTAATTTCTGAGTTAGGGCCACACGTAAGCTTGGCACTACGAGGTCCATCGGCGTGATTTCTTCCAACCCATAAGCAAGCTTGAAAGGGGTCATTCCGGTTGCAACTTTTATGTAGTCCAGTATGCCCATAACACTACGAGTAGTAACTGATACCAACATTCTGGTGATTCCACAATCAATTTGTGAAGTATACTCAACAGAGTCTTATTTGTACTTTCAGCCAATCCATTGGCACAAGGATAGTATGGTGAACTGAATTTATGCAGAATTTGGAAAGTGTGCGTTAGTACTCGCATTAAATTGTTGGCAAAATGTGTTCCTTGGTCTGTCACAAGTTCCAGAGGTAATCCATAACGCGGGAATACGTCCTTCATCAGGCATTTTTCCACCAAAACAGCTGTGGCGGACCATAAAGCCCAAGCTTCCGCCCACCTGGTGGCATAATCCGTACAGGTCAGTATATATCGATTGTTGCTAAGGGTCGATGGTTGTGTTATTGGTCTAATAAAATCAAGGCCCCACTTCTGAAAGGGTTCCAAAGGTAATACAGGTTGCAAAGGAAAGAAGTGGCGCTGTAATGGCTGTTCAGATCATTGACAAGTATCACACTGCTCCACAAACTGCATCACGTCTTTGTACATTGTAGGCCACCAAAGCCCACTTTGCAAAATTTTCCGGTAAGTAAGATCTGCTGCAAAATGTCCACCGGAGGGTATTGAATGTGCCATAGCAATAACCGAGTCTACTTCATGAGGTGGGATACAATGACGTAAGACACGAGTATGATCCATATAGTACAGCTGATCGAGGATCAACCGAAATCTACGACTGTAAACTACAATTTTACACTGCAAAGCAAGAGGAGTATGAGGAGGAAGACACCCGTCCGTTAGAAAAGTTAGTAACATATCGTAGTATGTAGGCGGCACAAGAGGTTCTGTAGATTTGGCACGAATTGGCTTAGTAGTGTAAATTGCTGTTGTAGTGTCATCAACTCCCATCGGAGCTTCACTAGAATCCAAGCGAGATAGAAAATCTGCCAAAGCATGTGCTGTGCCGGGTCAATGAATCACTTCGTAGTCGAACTCCTGTAATAATAAAACCCATTGAGCCAAGCGACCACCTACATGTTTTTGCCGGACCAAATACACAAGTGCGGCATGATCCACGTGGAAGGTGAATTTTCGGCCCAACAAATGATGCCGGAATTTCTTCACAGAGTACACCAACCTGAAACATTCTCTTTTGGTCACAAAATAGTTCCTTTCAGCAGGAGCTAGGCGGCGACTGGCATAATAGACCGGCCAAAACCACTTGTCATTTTGCTGCATTAAAACGCTTCCAATGGCTATGTCCGAGGCATCTACAAAGACATGAAACGGACGTTCCCAATCAGGGGGTTGCAAAATTGGGTCCTGTGTCAATAATCCTTTTAGAGTTGTCTAGATCACCTTTTAAGCTCTATCTTGAGAGTGCACGGGTGGACAACACCATCATCTTTGTACTTGCTGCTAGTAGAAAATTGTTGAGATTCTCCTATATCTATGATCTTCTCTACTACTACTCCTATGTTATATTGCGTAACTATTTTCTTACATGGTATCAAAGTCATAAGGTTTGAATAGCTTGAGAAGTATCACTATTCTACTAGCTCACTAGAATATCAATAGATTATTCGAGTGATTACATGATGGCTTCATCGTCGAACATTGGTCTTGGTGCTTAAGCTAATGTTAATGCTGCACCTATTTGAATTCCTCCATGTGCATTCATTGAAGAGAAGCTGGATGGAACCACATATACACCCTCAAAGTTCAAAAGTTCTGCAACTTTGGACTCCTATGGATTACTTGACACTGTCATGGGACCGATGGGATTGGATCGAGAGCCTATACCAGTTGAAGATCCATCAAATTCAAGATTGATGATCTAGCCCGATCTAGATCTTCTACGAGCCTGGAAGAGGCGGAATGCTGATGCATTATGTGCAATTGTCACTAGTGTAAGTGATTTTGTCCTTACTTTAGTTCAACATACTACTAAAGCACATGAGGCTTGGGGCATATTGGCTCGTCAATATGAGACCAAGAACCACACTAGGATATAGAATTTAGTGCCTCTAAAGGAATCCATCAATGTAGTGGTGCGAAATGACTCCAACTGTCTAGCGGAAGGAGCTGGAACCATCTCTTTTATCCCATCTCTAGTGTTGAGAAAAATTTATCCAATGTTCTCTATGTACCTACACTTAAAATAATTTTTTTGTGAGTTTCTGCAATAACAGATCATGGACTCGAAGTTCACTTCAATAAGAGTGTTGCAGAAATCATGGATTCATCGGGTAATGTAGTAGGAAAAGGCATAAGACATGATAACTTGTATGATTCAAGTGCCTTAACTGCTACAGAAGATAAAGATGTAAGCAGGTTATGGCACCAACGATTTGGGCATTTCGGATTTTGAATTCTGAAGGAGGTGCAAAGAATAGGTATGGTTGCTCATTTGTTTGCATTTTCAGAGTTGTAGGAACCTTGTGAAGCTTGTATGATTGGCAAGCAACAATGAAAGGCATTCCTGAGAGAGACCAGCAATCGACCTCAAGCTCCTCTAGAGTTGGTACATGCTGATCTCTATGGTAAAATGTCTACACCTACTTTAGGAGGATCTTTATACTTTTTGTTGTTAGGCGACGATTATAGTAGAAAGATGTGGGTCTATTTCATTCAAGAGAAGGCTGATGCTTTTGAAAAATTTAAAACGTGGCATAAGTATGTGGAAAATGAATCAGGAAGGAAACTGAAGAAATTCAGAATAGATAGAGGAGGTGAATTCTTGTCAATAGAATTCAATATTTACTGTAAGGAGCATGGTGTGAAAAGGTAACTTACCACAACTCATAAACCTCAATTAAATTGATGGAGAGTGTTAATCTCCAAAAGAACAAGCTACTCTTGAAGTTAGAGCACCTCTATATCAAGAGTAGCTCAAAACCTTTACCAATTTAGAGGATCAATGATCAATTATCAAAATTTTGGATAAACTGTGAAGAAGATGACTACATAGAAAGTTTGTTGCACATAACTCCCTCATTGACTTATCAAATGTGTAAACTTTTTGATAAAAATTTGCACAAAGTGTTGCCTATAGTTTGCACATGTCCTTCGAGTTAAATCATTCCAAAATATTTAGTAGATCTTGAGAAATGATCTTAACAAGTCACTTATGTCTAAAACTATAGTTCTTTACAGTCGACTTTGACACCTGTAACTTCTTAAGCTTGGTTCTCTCAAACTAGAACCTATGTTATCAAATGCTTTTAGTCATAGGTAGCTTACCTTCCAACTTAAAGAATGAGTCTTGCTTGCTCAAAAATTTACACTGTGGAAGGAGAACTGACCAAAACATTAGCATCGAATTTCACACCTCCTACAACTTCTCTTCTTTTCATTTACACATGTAAATGTTCCTACACTTAATTCTCTCATCCTAATCATAGTTAGAAGCTGAAAACTTGTATAGAGGTCAATCGATTATAGAATTAGACTTGTACAAAGGCATTTCACAAAAGATTCAACACAAAAGGAGAATTCTCAGAAATATCGGGCGCCACTTTTCTCCATTTCTGAAAAACTTTACATCTGAGTGATGAGAGAGATCTTACTCACTTCTAAAGTGTCTAATGACTCATTCAACATCTAATTTCTCTATTCACATGCTCTCCATATTTTCTTCGATATGTTTCCTTGTATATATAGGCAAATATGTACAATCTCATAACCATACAAAAGTATAAGTGATCTATCTTTGAATTAATGTACATATGTATACATATCTTCATTCTCTGATCATATACTTTCTCCATGCTTCATAACTTGATCTTTTCTTCAGTCCTTGACTTCAAGACCTCATCAAAACTTCAATTGTTGATTGCCTTGCACCAAGAGCTCCCCCTCAATCATCAACTGAGGTTTTCTCTATCTTCTTTATACCTGCCTTTTCTTTGAATCTCTGTAGCTTTGGTCAATCCAAGCTCTTTGTTAGCATATCAGCTATCTGATCTTTTCTTGAAGTATGTATTACTTCAATCTCCTTATCCATCACCTTCTCTCTTAGAAAGTGATACTGAATCTTAATATGTTTAGTCCTGGCATGAAAAACAAGATTAGCAGTTAAATACAATGAACTCATGTTATCTCCATGAATAGTGGGTGTACTCTAGATGATGTCAAAACTCTTCATGAGAGTCTTAAGCCATAGCACTTCCTTTGCAGCTTCAACCATACCTTTGTACTCAGTCTCTATGGATGATAAAGCGACTGTGTGTTGCTTCTTTGAACACCAAGAAATTAACTTATCTCCCACATAACACAAGTATCCATAAGTTGATCTCCTATCATCAGGATTACCTGCCCAATCTATATCACTATATATCTTGATGTTTTTATCTGATGTAAAACCATAATACAAACCTTCTTTGAGTGTACCCTTAATGTACCTCAACACTCTTTGTCCAGCAATCCAATGTTCTTTCCTAGGACAATGCATGAATTGAGATAATACTCCAACTTCATTTGACAAATCAGGCCTAGTTAATGTAGCATAGATCAGACTACCAACCAAACTTTGATATAGCTTCATGTCCTTGAACTCTTCTTCTCCATATCTGCTCAATTTGTGATTCACCTCCGTTGGAGTAGGTGCTACCCTGCAATCATTCATCTTAAACTTGACCAACAAGTTTTTCAAATACCTTTCTTGAGTTACATACACTCCATGTTGAGTGTATGAGATCTCCATGCCCAAGAAATATCACAAGTCTCCCAAGCCACTAATCTTGAACTCTCTCTCCATTTGCTTCTTTAGACTTTGAATGCCTTTCTCATCTGTACCTGTAAGAATTATATCATCAACATATATGCACATGTAGATGAACCCATCATCACTTGCTTTAACAAGCAAGCTACTATCTGCTTTAGATACTTGAAAACCAAGTTCGTTCAAGAACTTCACAAGTCTATAATTCCATGCCCTTGGTGCCTGCTTCAAACCATATAAAGCTCTCTTAAGCTTACATACATGATCTGGATACCTTTCAGCTCTGAATCCTTGTGGTTGCTCCATGAAAACATCATCTGAAATATAACCATTTAGAAAAACATTCTTCACGTCTGGTTGACATAATTTCCAACCTTTACATGCAGCAATAGCTATGAGTGTCCTGATGGTTGTCATCTTGACCACACGACTATAGGTCTCATCATAATCTATACCATATGTCTGAGCAAACCCTTTCACAACAAGTCTAGCTTTATACCTAGACACACTTCCATCTGCAAACCTCTTTGTCTTGTAGACCCATTTGCATCCAATGATCTTCTAACTATTTGGTTTAGGAACCAAATCCCATGTCTGATTCTCCATCAATGCATCATACTCTTCCTGCATAGCTTTCTTCCAATTTTCCTTACCTTTTGCCTCTTCATATGTACAGGGTCTTCATCTGCCTTTATCATATAAGCATAATCTTTGGTAGCCAAAAAAGAAGTGTCATAGCTATACCTTGTAGGTTGCCATTTGTGTCTTGATGAGCTTCTGAGTTCTCCACTTCTTGAGGTTTTTGGTTCATCACATTCTAGATCAAGCCTTGGCACTTCTTCAACTTCAACCTTGTTGGTGTAGGGCAATCAACAATTGAAGTTTTGAAGTCAAGGTCTGAAGATATGTATATGTATGTACATTAATTCAGAGATAGATTACTTATACTTTTCTATGGCTATGAGATTGTACATATTTGCCTATATATACAAGGAAAAATGTCAAGGAAAATATGAGAGAGCATGTGAATAGAGAAAGTAGATGTTGTATGAAGCATTAGACACTTTAGAAGTGAGTAAGATCTCTCTCATCACTCAGATGTACATTTTCCAGAAATGAAGAAAAGTTGCACCCGATATTTCTAAGAATTCTCCTTTTGTGTTGCATCTTTTGTGAAATTCTTTTGTACAAGTCTACGTCTATAGTGGATTGACCTCTGTACAAATTTTCAGCTTCTAATTCTGATCAGGCTGATAGAATTGAGTGTAGGAACATTTACATATGTAAATAAAAAGAAGAGAAGTTGGAGGAGGTGCAAAATTTGATGCTAATGTTTTGGTCAGTTCTCCTTCCATAGTGTAAAGTTTTGAGCAAGCAAGCACTCATTCTTTAAGTTGGAAGGTAAGCTACCTATGACTAAAAGCATTTAATTAAACGGATTCTAATTTGAGAGAACCAAGCTTAAGAAGTTACAGGTGTCAAAGTCAACTTTAAGGAACTATAGTTTTAGACATAGGTGACTTGTTAAGACCATTTCTCAAGCTCTACTGAATCGTTTGGAATGATTTAACTTTGAAAAGGTGCAGAAACTAGAGACGACACATTGTGCAAAGTTTTATAAAAAACTTTACACATTTGATAAGTCAATGAGTAAGTTATGTGCAACAGACTTTATGTGTAGTCATCTTCTTCACAGTTTGTTCAAAATTTTGATAATTGATCATTGATCCTCTAAATTGGTAAAGGTTTTGAGTTACTCTTGATATAGAGGTGCTCTCACTTCAAGAGTAGCTTGTTCTTTTGGAGATTAATACTCTCCATCAGTGGTATCAGAGTAGGAAGTATCAAAATTGAAGAAAGGAGGAACTTGATTGATGCAGCCATAAATAATTCAACATCTAAAGATTCAAGAGGGGAAATCTTGAGAGAAAAGCTTGAGAAGGAGGCCATAAGACATCAAGGAAGGCAAAAGGAACTTCAATCAAAGTAAAGGTAACCTTATTTCTCATAAAGCTTGAAGGATTTAATACACAGGTGAAGAAAGGATGGGAGATTGTCTTCGGTCAATGAGGATGGAAGCTCATCTTATGAGCAAAGACTTGATAGGTTATATTATAGGTGAAGAAGAAAAGCCTTAGTTCAGAGATCCTAGTGTTCCAACTAGGGAGGAATTGTCAGATTTGAAGACTTGGATGAAGAGAGATGCTCAAGCCAGGAGCATTATCTACATGCAGTTAATGACTACTTGCTACCTCACATTAGAGGCCTTGAAAGTGCAACTGATATATGGAATTCTTTGTAGGAGCATTTCCAAAACACCACAAAGTCAAGGAAGGCATCCTTGTGCGTAGAATTTACCACATTCAAGAAGAAGGCCTCTCAATCCATCTCAGATTATGTAACAAGAATGAAGGACATTGCAAATGCATTAGGAGCAGTTGATGAAGATATTGAGGAGGATAAGTTGGTAAGGCAAATCCTTATAGGTTTGAGAGGAGATGAAAAATGGAAGCCATTTTTTTTGTCTACTGAATTATTACTAGAGCATTTTACTCCTGACTTAAATCAGTTGCTAGGACTCATGCTAACCTTTGAGCAATATGTCAAAGGTGAAGGTGATAAAAGTGTAGGTCAAGCAATGTATTCAAAGGATAAGAAGAAGAATAGCAAAGGGAAGAAACAAGCAAATGAAGATGAAGGAACAACTAGCCAGGCTAACTTCCTAAGAGGAAGAGGAGGTGGTAAAGGTAGAGGAAGAGGCAGAAGTAATAAAGATGAAGTCAAAGCTTGTTGGATTTGTGGTAAGACAAATCATTTAGCTAATGATTGTTGGCATAATACTCAAAATTACTTGTGGGTTCAGGCTGTAAATACAGCTACGTATTTGTTCAATAGATTACCATGTAAAGCTTTGTAGGGTATGACACCATATGAGGCATGGTGGGGTAAGAGACCTACTCTAGATCATTGCAAAGTATTTGGATGTTTGGCATATGCATATGTGCCATCTCAATTGAGGTAGAAATTGGAACCTAAAGCTGAAAAAAATATGTGTTCATTGGATATGATGATAAGGAGATGGGATATAGGTTGTGGAGTCCATCCACAAAACAATTCCTTGTGTCTAAGGATGTTATATTTGATGAGCAAGGTACTTGGTATGCAGGTACACTCAATGTTCATGTAGGTGATGAAGAAATTGTGAATGAAAAGAAAGGTAGATCAAAGGTTCAGATATTTGATGAAGAAGAAAACAATGAAGTACAGGTTGAAGTTGGAGAAGTGCCAAGGTTTGATCCAGAATGTGATGAACCAGAAACCTCAAGAAGTGGATAACTCAGAAGGTCATCAAGACACAAATGACAACCTACATGGTATAGCTATGACACTTCTTTTTTGGCTACGAAAGATTATGCTTATATGATAAAGGCAGATGAAGGCCCTTCTACATATGAAGAGGTAAAAGGTAAGGAAAATTGGGAGAAAGCTATGCAGGAAGAGTATGATGCATTGATGGAGAATCAGACATGGGATTTGGTTCCTAAACCAAATAGTCAGAAGACATTAGATGCAAATGGGTCTACAAGACAAAGAGGTTTGGAGATGGAAGTGTGTCTAGGTATATAGCTAGACTTGTTGTAAAAGGGTTTGCTTAGACATATGGTGTAGATTATGATGTGACCTATAGTCCTGTGGCAAAGATGACAACCATCAGGACACTTATAGCTATTGCTGCATGTAAAGGTTGGAAATTATGTCAACTAGATGTGAAGAATGCTTTTCTAAATGGTTATATTTCAAATGATGTTTTCAACCTACTCCAATGGAGGTGAATCACAAATTGATCAGATATAGAGGAGAAGAGTTCAAGGACATGAAGCTATATCAAAGTTTGGTTGGTAGTCTGATCTATGCTACATTAACTAGGCCTGATTTGTCATATGCAATTGGAGTATTATCTCAATTCATGCATTTTCCTAGGAAAGAACATTGGGTTGCACGACAAAGAGTGTTGAGGTACATTAAGGGTACACTCAAAGAAGGATTGTATTATGGTTTTACATCAGATACAAACATCAAAATATATAGTGATATAGATTGGGTAGGTTATCTTGATGACAGAAGGTCAGCTTATGGATACTTATGTTATGTGGGAGATAAGTTAATTTCATGGTGTTCAAAGAAGGAACACATAGTTGCTTTATCATCTACAGAGGCTGAGTACAAAGGTATGGTTGAAGCTGCAAAGGAAGTGATATGGCTTAAGACTCTTATGAAGAGTTTTGACATCATCCAGAGTACACCCACTATTCATGGAGATAACATGAGTTCATTGTATTTAGCTACTAATCCTATTTTTCATGCCAAGACTAAACATATTGAGATTCAGTATCACTTTCTAAGAGATAAGGTGATAGATAAGGAGATTGAAGTAATACATAGTTCAACAAGAGATCAGATAGTTGATATGCTAACCAACAGCTTGGATGGACCAAAGCTACAGAGATTCAAAGACATGGCAGGTATAAAGAAGTTAGAGAAAACCTCAATTGATGATTGAGGGGGATCTATTGGTGCAGAGCAATCAAGAGTTGAAGTTTTGAAGTCAAGAACTGAAGATATGTATACATATGTAAATTAATTGAGAGATAGATTACTTATACTTTTGTATGGCTATGAGATTGTACATATTTGCCTATATATACAAGGAAAAATGTCGGGGCAAATATGAGAGAGCATGTGAATAGAGAAATTAGATGTTGTATGAGTCATTAGACACTTTAGAAGTGAGTAAGATCTCTCTCATCACTCAGATGTAAATTTTCCAGAAATGAAGAAAAGTTGTGCCCGATATTTCTGAGAATTCTTCTTCTGTGTTGAATCTTTTGTGAAATGCTTTTGTACAACTCTAATTCTATAGTTGATTGACCTCTTTACAAATTTTTAGCTTCTAATTGTCATCAGGCTAAGATAATTGAGTGTCAGAACATTTACATGTGTAAATGAAAAGAAAAGAAGTTGGAGGAGGCGCAAAATTAGATGCTAATGTTTTGGTCAATTCTCCTTCCACAGTGTAAAGTTTTGAGCAACCAAGCACTCATTCTTTAAGTTGGAAGGCAAGGTACCTATCACTAAAATCATTTGATTTAACGGGTTCTAGTTTGAATGAACCAAGCTTAAGAAGTTACAGGTGTCAAAGTCAACTGTAAAGAACTACAGTTTTAGACATAGGTGACTTGTTAAGATCATTTCTCAAGATCTACTGAATCTTTTGGAATGATTTAACTTGGAGGATGTGCACAAACTAGAGGCAACACCTTCTGCAGAGTTTTATCAAAACCTTTACACATTTGATAAGTCAATGAGTGAGTTATGTGCAGCAGACTTTTTGTGTAGTCATCTTCTTCACAGTTTGTTCAAAATTTTAATACTTGATCATTGATCCTCTAAATTGGTAAAGGCTTTGAGTTACTCTTGATATAGAGGTGCTCTAACTTCAAGAGTAGCTTTTTCTTTTGGAGATTAATACTCTCCATCAATCCTGTACTTCATTGTTCTCCTCTTCATCAAATATCTGAACCTTTGATTTACCTTTCTTTTGATTCATAATTTCTTCATCACCTGCATGAACATTAAGTGTACCTGCATACCAAGTACCTTTCTCATCAAATGTAACATCCTTAGACACAAGGAATTGCTTTGTGGATGGACTCCACAACCTATATCCCATCTGTTTATAATCATATCCAATGAACACATATTTTATAGCTTTAGGTTCTAATTTATGCCTCAATTGAGATGGAACATATGCATATGCCAAACATCCAAATACTTTGGAATGATCTAGAGTAGTTCTCTTACCCCACCATGCCTCGTATGGTGTCATACCCTTCAAAGCTTTACATGGTAGTCTATTGACCAAATATGTTGCTGTATTTACAGCCTCAACCCACAAGTAATTTGGGCAACTTTTCTCCTTCATCATGGATATTGCAAACTCAACAAGAGTTCTATTCCTCTTATGTGCTACACCATTTTCTTGAGGAGAGTACGTGCAAGTAATTTCCCTTTCTATACCTGCATTCCACAAGTAATCACTCAACTCATTAGAGAAATACTCTCCCCCTCCATCTTACCTTAGTCTCTTCAACTTCTAACCAGTAATTCTCTCTGCATACACATGATAATGTTTGAATGTATTGAATATCTCTTACTTATCTTTGATCACATAGATAGTGATCCATCTAGTAGCATCATCAACATAAATCACATAATACCTTGAACCATTGATACTGAAATCCTTTGATGGTCCGCACACATCTGTGTGTACCAACTCAAGCTTCTCTGAATACATAAAACCATGCTTGGAATAAGATTGTTTATGAGCCTTACCTAATTGACATGCCTCACATCTATATGTCATATGTTGACCTGCAACATTAGGCAATCCAAGCATTGAACCATTGTTAACCATATCTTTAATACCTCTTTCATTAAAATGTCCAAGCATTTTGTGCCAAAGATCTAACACTGAGATCTTATGTCCTCCATAGGTGTACAAGGCATGACCAATGTTACCTTGAATCTTCAATGTGAAGAGTCTTCCTTCTTTCTTCCTTGAGACAATTTGTTTATACCCATTGCTAGGGTCTTCCACAAAAACTCCTTCATTAGTGAACCTAACTTGATAACCTTTTTCAACAATTTTTCCTACACTTATGAGATTCTTTGGAATTGTGGGAACATACAAAACCTTACTCAAGAGAGTACTTCCATCCTTGGCCTTCACTGATCCAATTGAATTCACATTGTGCTTTGTATTATCACATGTTTGAACTACATGATTAGTTACCTTACTCTCCAAATCAGTCATCAAAGTTATGTTGCCACTCAAGTGATTGCTACACCCAGACTCAATGTAGAAGACTCTTTAGTCTTCATTTTGTCTTTCACAAGTTGCATTCATTATCAATGTTGAATCCTCCTTCTGGTCTGAAGCATAATTGTAGTAGGTATTGTTGTATTGTTGACTTTGGAATCCTCTACTTGCATTTCTTCCAAAGTAGCCTCTACTACCTCTACCTCTAAAATTACCTCTTTGATTTCTGCCACCTCTTCCTCTTGAATTAAAGTTCCGATTATATCCACCATTATTATGAGTATTATGTCAACAATCATTAGCTAAATGATTTGTCTTACCACAAATCCAACAAGCTTTGCCTCCATCTTTATTACTTCTCCCTCTTCCTCTACCTTTGCCACCTCCTCTCCCTCTTAGGAAGTTACCTTGTCTAGTTGTACCTCCATCTTCATTTGCTTGTTTTTTCCTTTTGCTATTCTTCTTCTTATCCTTTGAATACATTGCCTAGCCTGCACTTTTATCACTTTCACCTTTGACATATTGCTCAAAGGTTAGCATGTGTCCAAGCAACTCATTTAAGTCAGGAGTAAAATGATCTAGTGATAACTCAGTAGAAAAAATGAATGGCTTCCATTTGTCATCACCGCTCAAACCTGTAAGGATTTGCCTTACCAATTTATCCTCCTCAATATCTTCATCAACTGCTCCTAATGCATCTGCAATGTCCTTCATTCTTGTTACATAATCTAAAATGGATTGAGAGGCCTTCTTCTTGAATGTGGTAAATTATGCCCACAATGATGCCTTCCTTGACTTTGTGGTGTTTTGGAAATGCTCCTCCAAAGCATTCCATATAGCACTTGCACTTTCAAGACCTCTAATGTGAGGTAGCAAGTAGTCATTAACTGCCATGTAGATAATGCTCCTGGCTTGAGCATCTCTCTTCATCCAAGTCTTGAAATCTGACAATTCCTCCCTAGTTGGAACACTAGGATCTCTGAACTAAGGCTTTTCTTCTTCACCTGTAATATAACCTATCAAGTCTTTGCTCATAAGATGAGCTTCCATCCTCATTTACCATGCTGGATAGTTCTCTCTATCGAACTTCTCTATTTGAAGAGAATCTCCCATCCTTTCTTCACCTGTGTATTAAATCCTTCAAGCTTTATGAGGAATAAGGTTACCTTTACTTTGAATAAATTTCCTTTTGTCTTCCTTCATGTCTTATGGCATCCTTCTCAAGCTTTGCTCTCAAGCTTTCACCTTTTGAATCTTCAAATGTTGAATTCTTTATGACTGCAGCAGTCGGGGTCCTCCTTTCTTCAATTTTGATACTTCCTACTCTGATACCACTGATGGAGAGTGTTAATCTCCAAAAGAACAAGCTGCTCTTGAAGTTAGAGCACCTCTATATCAAGAGTAGCCTAAAACCTTTACCAATTTAGAGGATCAATGATCAATTATTAAAATTTTGGATAAACTATGAAGAAGCTGACTACATAGAAAGTCTGCTGCACATAACTCACTCATTGACTTATCAAATGTGTGAATTTTTTGATAAAACTTTGCACAAGGTGTTGCCTATAGTTTTTGCACCTCCTTCAAGTTAAATCATTCCAAAAGATTCAACAAATCTTGAGAAATGATCTTAACAAGTCATCTATGTTTAAAACTATAGTTCTTTACAGTCGACTTTGACACCTGTAACTTCTTAAGCTTGGTTCTCTCAAAATAGAACCTGTTTAATCAAATGATTTTATTAATAGGTAGCTTACCTTCCAACTTAAAGAATGAGTGCTTGCTTGCTCAAAACTTTACATTGTGGAAGGAGAACTGACCAAAACACTAGCATCAAATTTTGTGCCTCCTACAACTTCTCTTCTTTTCATTTACATATGTAAATTTTCCTACACTTAATTCTCTCATTCTGATCACAATTAGAAGCTAAAAAATTTGTACAGAGGTCAATCAAGTGTAGACTTAGACTTGTACAAAAGCATTTCACAAAAGATTCAACACAAAAGGAGAACTCTCAAAAATATCGGGTGAAATTTTTCTTCATTTATGAAAAACTTTACATCTGAGTAATGAGAGAGATCTTACTCACTTGTAAAGTGTCTAATGACTCATACAAAAGTATAAGTGATCTATCTCTGAATTAATGTACATATGTATACATATCTTCATTCTCTAATCATATACTTTCTCCATGCTTCATAACTTGATCTTTTCTTCAGTCCTTGACTTCAAGACTTCATCAAAACTTCAATTGTTGATTGCCCTCCATGAACAGAAACGGTGTTCTTGAGCGTAGGAACAAGACCATAGTTGAAATGGCTCATTGTATGTTAAAGGCTCAAGAAATGTCTGATTCATTTTGGGCAGAAGCAGTCAATATACTAGTCTACATCCTTAATCGAAGCTACATGAAAGCACTGAAGGGGATGACTCCTCAAGAAGCATATTCTGTTAAAAAGCCTTCAGTTTTGCATTTCAGATTTTTTGGTTGTTTCTGTTATGCACATATTTGTGATTCAACAAGATCAACATTGGATTCAAAAAGAAAAAAGTGTGTCTTCCTAGGATATAGTGAAGAGTCTAAAGCATATAGGTTGTGGGATCCTGAGGCAAGGAAGATTTTTGTCAGCCGAGATGTGGTGTTTGATGCACGAACACACTTAGTAGAAGATAAATGTAAATCTACTATCTCATCAGATGGAGAAATATGATCTCACCTTGTGCCTATCAAAAGATAGGTTAAATTTGAGGAGGAGAAAACATCAAATGGAGAAATTTCCTCTATAAAAAGCTAACCAGTTGTGGCTGCACAAGTGTAAGCCACTACTGAAGTGGGCACAACAGCTCTTTGATTATCACAATCCATATGTAGATGTACCAAAATCATTTTTGGATGGATTACAAAGATCAAAGAGAATAGAGGAGCAAAGAAGAGCCTAAGAACACATTGTTAACATGGCTCTAATGGCAGATACCATAGGCTCATAGGAACCTACCACCATTGAAGAAGCCCTTGATGATCTAGGTTGAGAGCGGCAATGCACTGTCAGTATGATAGTATACTAAAAAATGATACATGGAATCTAGTCAACTTGCCGCCAAAGAAGAAGGTAATAGGTACTAAATGGATTTGGAAAGATAAGTATAAAGTAGGTGGAACATTAGAAAAGTATAAGGCAAGATTAGTTGCACGGGGTTTTTCACAGATCAAAGGATTTGATGTTCAAGAAACGTTTGCACCAACAGCACGCATGACAACTATTCAGACGGTACTTATAGTAGCTGCACAAAAGGCCAGGCCTATTTTTCAGATGGATGTCAAATCCGCAATTTTGAATGGTCACCTCAAGGAGGAGGTATATGTATCTCAAGCACCAAGTTTTGAGGTGCCAAATTCAGAAAATAAAGTTTTCAAGTTCAAGAAATTTGTGTATGGCCTTAAGCAAGCAACACGGGCTTGGTACCAATGGATAGATAATTTTTTCAAAAATATGGGTTTTGAAAGAAGTACTTCTAATGCTAACTTGTATGTAACAACAAGGGATAGCAAGCTAGTTGTTGTAATTGTATATGTAGATGATTTGATCATTACAGGAGATCATCAGGAACTCCTCAAACTCAGATCAGCTTGGGAATTATGTTTGAAATGATAGACTTAGGTCTACTCCATTTTTGTCTAGGAATTGAAGTATGGAAAAGAAAGGATGGCATTTTCATCTCACAACAAAAATATGCTAAAGAAATTCTCAAGGCACTTGGAAGGATGGAATGCAGGCCAACTAACACACCTATGGAGGTAAATCATAAGCTATCTATGGATGATAACATGCCTGAAGTAGATGCTAAGAAGTATAGAAAGCTCGTTGGAGGTCTTATTTTTTGTCCAACATTAGACTAGACATTTGCTATATTGTTGGAGTGTTAAGCACGTTTCCAACAAAGCTAAGGAGAGCCATTGGAATGCTGCAATGCAAATTTCTAAGTACATTGCAGGAACCTTGGATTTTGGTATTTCTTATATCACAGGTGATAGACTTCAAGGATATTATGATTCACATTGGGCGGGAGATTGTGATTCTAGAAAATTAGTTTTTGGATATTGTTTCTCACTTGGTTGAGGAATCTTCTGAGGCAGTCTCGTTAAGGAGAATTCTTGCAGATCTAGGCTTTCCATCAAATATGGCAACTGTACTCAAGTGCAATAATCGAAGCTCTATGGCTATTGCAAAGAACCTAGTATTTCATGCTCGCACCAAGCATATAAAAGTAAAATACCATTACATTTGTGAGCTAATTGAAGATGAAATTGTGGAGCTAGAATATTGCCCAATAGAGGCAAATTGTGCTGACATATTCACTAAAGCTTTTGGAAGAGAGCAACTCAACAGGCATCTTCAACAGATGAGCATATGACCATATCATTCGGTAAACATTGAGGGGGGGTGTTAGTACATGATCAATGTCTATCCCTCATGATTGTCATGCACATTTTGTAAGGCCCCCATTATGAGGAGAAGCCAAGCATGCATTACCCTATTGATGGGGATCCCAACTTGCATGTTGGATGAAGTTCATATTGGACCATGTAAGGTATTGTAAGGAAAGGGAGTTACCAGGTCCCTAAGTGTGGGGTCTGGGGTAGCAATGAGCAGCCCCACTTAGGGGGTCCAAGGGGGCTAGTGGGCCCCCGGGCTGGAGGTTCAACCAGCCTAAGTGGTGTATGGAAATTACATGGGTGGTGGCCGCCCATGCTCTACGGCCCATGTATAGTAGTCCATGGAAGGCCACCCATGATCCTATATATACATGACTTCTGAGAGTACCTGAGACATCCAATTGAGCCAACATACCTCTACCTTGTATCTCCCTATCTAGAGTTGTCTAGATCACCATTTAAGCTCTACCTTAAGAGCACACACGTGGATAATGCGAACATCTTTGTAGTTGTTGCTAGTAGAAATTTGTTGGGATTCTCCTATATCTATTATCTTCTCTACTATGGCTCCTGTGTTATATTGTGTAACTATTGTCTTACAATGCTCACTCAAATACTTCATCTTTTTTGGAAAAGTGTCGATTGAGTATCCTTTGTTCGTATGCTCACACTTAAACTCTTTTCGAAGGTAAGAAATGCGAGCCTCATTTCTTGCTTTGAATAGCTTGGTACGAGACTCCCATACCAATTCGGCTTTTTGGTATGGCTGCATGTGAGGGATAATGGCATGTTTACACATAAAGCTAACAATGCTTGTACTTGTGAATCTCCACTATCCCATTGAAGCTACTTTTCTATTAGGTGCAATAGGAGTTCAAACATGACTAGAAAATTGAAGATCATCATCTTCAACACTACCCACATCATCTTCTATCACTCTATTTGTAGGTGTATCAAGACTTATTTTAGTACTCTTAACAATATTCCACAATCCTTCACCTACCAATACTTGACTCATCATGTATGCCCACAATGGGTATCTAAAACCATCCTCAAGAGCCAACATCCTTCACCTACCAAGAGCCAATCATCATGGAAAATGATTATATACCCTAATGCAAAAAATTAAAATTATCACAAAAAAATTCAATATAAATACCCAATCAAGCTCCACTTGACCTTGAATAGACTTCAAGATGATTATATTGGCAAAACAAAAGACTATATATATATATATATATATATATATATATATATATATATATATATATATATATATATATATATATATATATATATATATATATATATATATATATATATATATATATATATATGTATGTGTGTGTGTGTGTGTTTTCCACAAAAGTAGAAAAATATATGCACACTCACTATGATAGTTTGTTTAAATGTCAAAACCTGAAGGGCATGAAGATGCTTTGAAGAACGGAAAGGCTTACTTTGATATCAAAATTTCGAGAGTTGGAGGACTATTAATGCACACATACAGCACAAGGAATAAGATGAACCTTGTAGCACAAAACAATACTAAGGCTATTACCAAGTGAATGTGCAAAAAGATAAGTAACATGGTAGGTTTGTAGACATATATACAAGTCACGATTAGTTGGAAAACGTTCTACCAAAACGTATGGAATTAACAATGAGGAGAGGTTTTGCGAAATTGTGTAATTACCTAATATTTCGATTATTTTAAGTTGGAACATAATTGAACTTATGATAAAAATGCAGGTTTGAATGGTGATATGCAAGAATAGGTTTACATTCAGCAATGTGAGGTCTTATAGATGCACAGTATCCAAATTAAGTACGTAGGTTAACGAAAACATTATTTGTTTTGAACATGAAAGAAGAGCTTAATAACATTTGTTTCTAAGTTATTTGAGAGTTAAATGATATAAACCAAGCTCCATGAAACCTTCGTTGTATGAAAAATTTGTAAGAAGTGAATCTGTGTATATTTGCGTTTCCGTACATGATCTAATTATTATAGGCAGCGGTGAGGAGAAAATGTGGATATTAAGAAAAATTTAGTATCATTTTTTGATCTTGGTATGTAAAGATATGTATTGGATATCGAATTATTTATGATAATCAGGTGATATCGCTGACTGAGAGGAAGTATGTATTTAATTTACTTGAGATACTTGGCATGTCAGAATGTAAAGTACTAGAAATCCAATCGATCTTAATTTAAAACTAAGTGTGCATGATGGTTTTTTTTTTTGGAAGATGTAGATATTCACAATTTATGAACAAGCCTATAGATGAACCTTTGAATGTGGATAAGCATGCACCGGGATACTTGATATGCACGCAAAACATTTGTCTACTTTACTTCTATGATACCAATCTTGATTATAAAATCTTCTCATGATGACGATTGAGTAGGAAACAAAGATGAGAGAGGAAGCATAAGCAGCCACATATTGATAACAAAAAATCGACTTATATCTTGGATCTTGTAGAAACAACCAACAATATTGCTTTTATCTATAGAAAGGAGTAGCATGTGCTTGCAATGTTAAACTCTGAAATGATATTAATTAAAAAGCTATTGGATGATATTAAACTTTCCTATGTTACTCCATAAATTTATGATGACAATATGAGTAGCATACATTTGATGGATAATCTAGTTACTCATCCACATAACAAGGACATCAGAGCTCTTTACTATTCTATTTGAGGGAAGGTTATAGAAAAGCCATTTAAGAATTTCAATTGTGACTTTGGAAAGATCAAAATGTTCATATGATGGCTAAATCAGTTAATGGAACAAAGCTATAGAGAATCAAACGTCTTATGAAATAAAATGAGTAATCAAGAGAAACTTGAGAGGAAGAATGTTAATAAAAGAATGATTAAGAAGTTTTCTATATTCATGTAAACCAATTAATCTCTGATTTCTTGTCGAATGAACCCAATAAATTTGGAAAATCTAGACATATATTGATGGGGTTTGAGTTTGAATTAAAAACGGATCATAAGAGTCTAAAATACATTTTCACACAAACATTTCTTAACCATAGGTAAAAGATTTGGATCAAACTATTAAGCGATTGTAAATTTGACATTAAATATTTGGCTAGTAAGGAAAATAACGTCACAGATGCATTGAGTCGTAGACCTTTACATAATCTCCTTTTTTTAATAAATTCTAATTTTTTCAATCAAATTCCAAAAGAAATAAAAGACGACTCTTTTTACACACCTATCTGCATGCAAATAGGGGATTTACGTATCAAAAACATTTCATTTGCAGAATGGATCTTTGTATTGTAACAATCGATTATGCATGTCTTTTGAGACCCAATTAAAAAGTTAGAATATTGCATGATTATCATGATCCATCTTTTTCTACACATCAAGGTTATTCAAGGACCTATGTTAAAACAAAGTATTCTTACTTTCGGCCAAGAATGAAGCGTGATATGAGATAATATATTAATGAATATTTGAAGTGCCAACATGTGAAATCTGAGTTTAATAGAATGCTTAGACCGCTTAGATATTTTGATGTTCGAAATTAGAAGTGGGAGTCTATCTCTATGGACTTTATCACCGAATTCCCTATGAACAGAAGTAAACATAATCCCATATTTGTGATAGTTTATCGACTTACAAAGATTGCACATTTCTTCCACATGAAAAATCCTGATACTGCCTGGAATGTTGCAAGAATATTTGTAAACGAAATTTTTTGATTGCATGGAACGCCTAAAACATAATTTCTGATAGAGACTATAGGTTCACAATAGAATTTTGGAGAGCAACCATTTGAATGGATTGGATCTCAATTTTTTATGAGTATAGCTTTCCATCCATAAAATAATGGGGAAAGTGGGTTAAAATTGGGTACTTGAAGATATGTTGTGTATGTATGTGAATGAAAAGCAAGATAATTGAATTGATTATTTGCCCTTAATCGAGTTTGCATACAATGTTGCATGGCATGCATCTATAAAAGTGACTCGTGTTGAAGCTGTGTATGGTTATAATTCTTTGACTCCACCTTCAGTTTTTTGTTTTCCAAATATAGTAGAAGTATATAAACAAGTGCTTGAGAAGATGGATGAAGAACCACAGTATCCACCTGTAAAAATAGGCAGCAAAGTGTCAGGCATATCTTTTGAGCTAAGTGATATCTCCTTAGCACATGAAAGTAACAGTTGAATAGCATCTTCCACAAAAACAACATCATGGCTAACCAAAATGCATTTAGTTTGTGCATGATACAAACAATAGCCTCTGCTTTTGAGAACTATACCCAACAAAAACACATTTCACTACTTTATCATCCACTTTCCTATGTTGTTATTCAGGTAGTAATGCATATGTGGGACAACCAAAGACATGCATATGAGCAACAAATGTCTTGCAATCATACCAAACCTTGCATTGAGTGATAGACTACAATGCTTTAGTGGGACACTTATTAAGTACAATATGCTGCACACATAATAGTGTGAAGCCAAAATCTATGTGGTAAAGCTTGACACTTGACCATACACCTTGACATATCCATGAGTGACCTATTCTTTCTTTCAACAAATCCAATCTTTTGAGGTGTATACATTACTATACACAGATGTTTTATCCCATGTTGAGACAAAAATGCATTAAACTCAGAGCACATATATCCCCTACCCCTCGATTAGAACAAAGGGTGCCCATTTTACATGCTGACAAACTTTTAGCCAAACCAACAACTATTTCAAGCATCTAAACACTTTGGACTTTGATTTCAATGTATATACCCATGCATGTGTGGAAAAATCATTGATGAAAGTCATGAAGTAAAGCACTACAAGGAATACGGGCGTATAGCGACGGTTAAAGCGACACAATTTCATCGCTATAAAATTTCAAAATGTGTTGTAATGAGCGTCACGCGTGCACTGTCAATTAATCGACGAGCCAAAAAAGTTTTATGCAACTTGTGGCATGACGGGGTCTGCGACGCTTTTTTGCGTCGCATAAGCGATGCTAAAACATGTCGCTCATAGCATCGCTTACACGACGGTCTATTGATGGAAAAAAATTAAAACGTTGGAGGCTCTTCGATTGGCATTTTCACGCACCTGATCGAAGAGCTCTCCAACGTTCGCAATTGCATTGCGCTTGCGAGCTGAAGCAAGTATATGGAAAATTGTTGTTTTGCCTAAGATCTCTCTTATTGTCTCCCTCTGTCTCTATTTCTCTCTTTCTACATCTTTCTCTCTTTGAATTCTCTCTCTCTCTCTGTCTCTCTGTCTCTCTCTCTCTCTCTCTCTTCTTTCTCTCTTTATTGCAAGTTATTCAAGAAGCTAACCAAGCAAAAAGTATGGCTAACTATTGTAAGTACAATTTCTATTCTTTGTATATCATTTGAATTGTGTTATTTTCATTAGATAGCATACTCACACTTATTGATATGCACTTATACACTTATACATGATGAAGATGCACTTTCACACATATACACATATACACATGCACATCCACACACATATGTACACACAGATACATGTGCACATACACTTAAACATAGACACATATACACATGCATATGCACAAACATTTCTACAACCACATAAAAAGACTTACATGCATGCATTATTGCATATATATATATATATATATATATATATATATATATATATATATATATATATATATATATATATATATATATATATATACATTAACATATACACAAATACATGTATATGCACATCCACATGCATGCACATGGATGCAAATGGAAATGCATCCACATACACATGCATGTTTCATACATATACACATGCATATACATACATTATACACATATATACACATATATATATGCACATACATACACACACATATACACATGCACACACACACACATGCACATACCTACATATACACATATACATGCACATACATACATATATACATAGAGTCACACATATACATGCACACACATATACACACACATACACATGCAGATGCACATACATACATATACACACACATAGACATGCACATTCATGCATATACACACACATACATATACACTTAGGTACACACATATGAATGAAATATATAATTAAAGTATTAAAACACATATACACATGCACACACACATGCACATACCTACATATATACATATACATGCACATACACACATATACACATAGAGTTACACATATACATGCACATACATATACACACACATACACATGCACATATGCATACACACATATACACTTACACATGCACATGCACATGCACATACATACATATACACACACATACACATGCACACACATACATATACACTTAGGTACACACATATGAATGAATTATATAATTAAAGTATTAAAACACATATACACATGCACACACACATGCACATACCTACATATACACATATACATGCACATATACACACACATATACACATAGAGTTACACATATACATGCACATACATATACACACACATACACATGCACATGCACATGCTCATACACACATATACACTTACACATGCACATGCACATTTATACATATACACGCACATACACATGCACATACATACATATACACACACATACATATACACTTAGGTACACACATATGAAAGAATTATATAATTAAAGTATTAAAACACATATACACATGCACACACACATGCACATACCTACATATACACATATACATGCACATACACACATATACACATAGAGTTACACATATACATGCACATACATATACACACACATACACATGCACATGCACATGCACATGCACATACTCATACACACATATGCACTTACACATGCACATGCACATACATACATATACATACACATACACATGCACATACATACATATACACACACATACATATACACTTAGGTACACACACATGAATGAATTATATAATTAAACTATTAAATCACATGCTTAATATAAACAATAATAACAATCATTAGAACAAAACTCTTCATTACTTAATACCATACACACAATTCGAAACATAACTGAAATGAAAAATATATAGATTATATATCAATGTAAATACAGATAATCCAATGTCATAATCAACTAAAATCCTAATCATCATCATCATGAACATCATCATCATCATCATCAGCAGTATCATGATCATCGTGATCATCCTCATCCTCATCGTCATGATCACCTTGTGACAATCGAGATCGTCCCTCCTGTGTCTGTCTCTCCACCTCATCCATATATGTCTCTCCAAAATAATCTTGTATTACATATAACAAATATAAATAAATTAAACAATTAAACCATTCATAAAAATAAAATAATTATATAAAATTTAATAATACTCACAAAGGCATTAGGATGATCTCGCATATACTCGCTCAAACGCCGATATCCAAAATGTGTAGCATACTCGATCTCATGTTTCGTAGGATATCGGCCATAATCCTTCGGCTGCATTGAAACAAATAAAAAAAATTAGTTGCTTGCATTTTAACTAATAGAAAAAATATACTCACAATAACACATATACTTACAAATGTAGCTACAAAACCATTATGGCCCATTCGGCCTAGGTGCGATGTGTGGCCCGACTCCACTCTCTTCTTTGCAGCAGCCTGTTTATTTAAGAAAAAAATACATAAATTAAATATAAAAAATTACCAAGATATATCAAAATTATAAATATGAACTATTAATTTGTGTATCTTGTACTGAGGAAATGACTCCTGAAGACGTAGTTGTCTACGAAAAAGTTGCCACGTCTTAGGTGGTATTTTAAGTCGCCTCTTATTTTTTTCCACCATACAATATCTCGTGTTAATTTAATCTCAAACAGAAAAAAAATCAGAATACATACACATATATACACCCACATACACATACACATACCCACATACACATATACATGCAAACATATACGCATACATATATGTATACATATACACATATACACATATACACATATACATAGATATAACATAAACACACATATACATATCCACATATATACGCACACACACATGCATGCATATACACTCATTCATACAAAATACATGCATTTATCCCACAATAATTTGTAGTTGTGTATATGTGAATATGTGTGTACGTGTAAATGTGTATATGTGAATATGTGTGTATGTGTAAATATGTATAGGTGAATTTTTTGTGTTTGTAGATAATAAGATTATTAATATCAAATACCATTATTTGTAGATTCTGATCAATCCGATGGAACTCCACCACCTTCTCCTCATCGTGCAATGACTATATATTGTAAGTATATCAAACATTTAATTTTAAATATATTTGATGGATACATAACTTATACTTTTTTTTTTTCTTATCATGTGCAGATTCTGATCAATCAGAGGGTACTCCACCACCTCCTACCCATGCAACGACTTCACATGTGTCCTCCGATAGGACTTATGATGAATTTTACTATCAAGAGCATATTATATGTTGGTGTAGTCTTGTTATGGTACGTATCGAAGACCACGATTGGAATGTATTGAACGTAAGGCAGAGTATGGTACTTTTGAGCGTGCACCATCACGTGATCAACGTGATGATGCTTGGGTATGTATTTTTTATATATATTAATGTCATTATTTTATTTAAAAACCATATACAAAATCAAATTACTGTTGATATATAGGAATACTTGTTCAATGATGAGTTCATCTAACGTTTTGTATATTTGTTGTAGGAGATGGTAATGGGTCCTCATCCAACACAAATGGAGGAGGCTTATGGAAATCATCATAGATTCATTGCACTATTGGAAGACTTGGAGGGACGCGGTGCGGTCGTTTCATGGGAGCATCTGCGATGAGATGATGAATTTAGAAACTTGGTTTTTACTTGTTGTTTATAATCTCATGTTAGTTTATCTCATTTCATGAATGCTCTTTATTACAGGACTACTGATATGGATGTTTCAAGCCTTCTGTGAATGTGTATGAAAATGGTATGCCATAATTTTGTATTTGGCTCATATATGGCATTGGTGCACTAGAATTTTGTATTTGATTCTTATATGGTAGTGCTTTGCCACATTTTGTATTTGCCTCATATATGAGAGTGGTTTGCCACACTCTTCTACATGCTTCATTTATGAAATATATAACTTTTCTTTGTACATGGCTCATGGTTCATGGTTCGTTTGGATCATCTCATTTGTGTCCGATAGAATTTTGCTTTATGAAATGATATTTCAGTTGCCATTAGAGTACACATCACATGTACTCAGTTTTCTTTGGGCATAGTGTATTATCTTTTGTTAAACAACATCATGCTAATGTTGTTATAGCAAAAGACAACACACTCTGCCCAAAAAGAATTTACAGATATGGTCGTCCTTATGAGGGATTGTACTCCTAGCATGGTCGCCACTATGTGCAACCGTACACCCAGGAGGCGCCGGTATAGGCGTCGATATGAGCATCGGTATGAGCATTGGTATTTCCGATGCTCATACCGATGCTCATGTCGATGCGCATATCGATGCCTTTATCGGCACCTATACCAGCATTTTGGTTTCAATACCTATACCGAAACTTACACCAACATCTGAGCAAGAACGCACGTGTTCAATTTTCTCGATAAAATCCTCGGTATACCACCGATATGTTGTAGTAGTTCTTTCCAAAAAAATATTTCAATAAAGGTACCTAAAAGAAAGGTAGAAACCTTTCTAATGATTTCTATCTTGTTCTTGAGGATGTTTATAAGACTTATGTGTATTTGATAGAAAAACAATGATATCATTAATGAAGAAAATATAGAAAATATGCATCCTAGTAGAATTAATCAAAATTGTAACTTGAGAATGTTAATAAAATTAGTGCTACTTCTAACAAGAATACCGTAAAAGAGTATGAATGAAAAGTTCCCAGCCATAGAAGAAATCAAAAGTATTGGTTGACTGGCAAAGTCTCCAATGAGAATTCCTCGTGTCCAAAATTTAATGATTTTAATTCACTAACTTAATGCTTCGAACTCAAAGAGGTTAGTAAGGATGGCTTAGGATGACTCAAGCCTAGAAGATGTTCCATTCACCCAAGTGGATGAATTTACTCAAGATAAATCCAAAACCAAAGTATTTCAAACACCTCTCGTTCTCTTAGGCAGATGGCCAGGGTTCATGTCCTGCTCCAGGCTGGATGCCTCAAAGTTCCCCAAGGTGGGTGCCTCTACCTTACGAGATCCAGTGTGTGTCTCTTTCCAAATTCATTGTACTCTCCAAAATAAAATTGAAAAAAGAAATTTTTTTTAAAGTATATATATATATATATATATAATATATATATATATATATATGTATAGTTTTCCTAAGTCCAAAGGGTGAAGTGTCTACTCACGAACTTAATGCTTCTAATTCAAAGAGGTTAGTAATACTGCTTAGGACGATTCCAGCTCATACGATGTTGCAATGACCCGAATTCATGAACGTGATTCACCTTAGCATACACAAGTTTAATCTAGAATAGAAATATGTTAAGGGCGTTGAGTTCTCTTCGTTAGCCTCATAACACAAGTAGAAAATGAGTATGTCCTCTAGTTTTATTTGAGTTATTGAACATGGTTATGCTCAATCTCTTATTGTTGGTGTCTATTCTGATAGCTATATTGATGAATACAATCAATATAGTTTCCTTAATTCCAAATGGATCAGATGTATTTAGAGCTAAAATCATGAACTCATGCTTGAAGAAACTTATCAAATCATATTGATATCTGATATTTGCAAGAATTTTAAGATTGGAGGATCAAACCTTCTTACCATAGTGGTCATTATATCCAATGATTTTCACTGATACACTAGTGAGCATGATCAAGGTAAAGGAGGCGCTACGGTAGGTATTTTTTCCTCATTAGGGAACATGGTTCATAAAGTTAATAAGAGAATGACCCATCAATAGGAGGCTACTTCACTTAAACATCCTTTCAGTTTCACTATTGTGTCCACTTATGTTGCTAACTATAGTGCTTTGAGAAAAAAGTGTTGGAACGAATTGAATTTCCTTGATGTCATCTTGTTCTATGAATGATAGATTCCACAACAAAGAAGGATAGATTCCAATAGGTTGCCTCTATGAATGATAGATTCCACAACAAAGAAAACATTTTTAGAGTTGTAAAGAAGGATGCTTGCTAACACTTATGTACCAATAAGGATCTTATTAACATCTCCTTTATTACTAGTTTTTCCTAGAAAAATAGACAAAAGGAAGATTTATAGTTAGCTACTCGGCTTGATAGCTGCTACTATAACATATCCATCCTTCAAGAAGTTAGGGACGTGAGAAGTGATCCTTACCATAATTTTCCCGTTTTTGACCATAAAGTCCTAATCATCTCCCTCAAGAAAGGCTCAAGAAAAGCTTTCTAGAAAAGTCAATGGCTAGACAAGCAAAAAGATCCAAAAAGAGTTTTCTAGTTTTGATGCCTCCTAGCATTCCTAAAGAGAAATTGACCTTTACCAACAACTAAGATAAAATTATGTTCTCCTTGATGAAGAAGAAAAAAATCAAGAGTCTTTACTAAAAAAGAGGAATGGTTAGACTACTAGAAATGTTGAGGAGAATGTATAGGAGGCCAAAAACTCCTTTACCAATGTTTTCTCTTGTACTATCAAGGGAGGGGAGGATATCCAGAGATTCAAAGCTAATATTTCTATTTAGAGAAAAAAATGAATCATAAAGACGTAGTATTTATATCAAAATGTTTCCTTACTAGATGTAAGGCTAAAGAAAGCATTAGTATATTGAAATTTGTAAGTCAAGTAGTATTAATGGGATTCCAAACGAGTAATTCTTGACTCTTAAACAATTAATAACTCCTTATATAGTCTTCATTTGTTAAGAGACACGTAAGAAAGGCTTTGTCCTTGTCCATATGCACAATCCTAAAGATCATTCATTAAAAATTAAAATACAAGAGATACCAAAAAATGGAGACAAATGACCTACTTGAATTGTATCTACAAGATCTTGTTCTAAAACGTATTGAGGAGACGCATCCCCATTATGCACCTTATCATCTCTTCTCAACCAAAGGGTTTTGTTGAAGGTACATTCGGCTTTGATGTTATTATCCATTTGGGAGGGTCTAGAATGTCCTAGTATATTGGATGAGGATTACTACTTCTTCAAGGTGGATTTTGACAAAGATTATGATAAAATCGAATGAGATCTTATCTTGCAATCTATTCTGCAATGCCTACTCTAGCGTGAGGAGGAATGGCTATTTCTTTGAGCCCTTAAGCTTTATAAATCTATGATAAAATGTTTTCCTCTAGCTCCCTTGACATTATTCATCTCTATTGATGCCTTGGGTTAGCTCATTAGATATGCTTTCACAAAGGGGACCATCAAGGGAATTCTAATTCCTAACGCTCCTAACCAATAGTCCCTTGAAATGTTTGTTGACGATAAAACATGTGTACTAATGCTGACTCAAAATCAGCCGATACCCTTTAGGATTGTCTGAATACTTTTTATCGTGCAATTGGTTCATAAATTAAACATTAAAAAACAAGCTTCAAAGCTTCTAGCAATAATATTCCTAACTGTGTGTCTGTTCTTGGAAGGAAAGATTTTGAGACTTCTAGGTAGTCGAATGGGTTTCAAAGTGACTCTTTAACAAAAGCGGGATTGGAAAATGCAAAATCGCAAAGGGAAATTGTTCAGGATGTATAACTTTGAATGTTCTCTATCTCATTGGACAATTCATTATGCTTTAGTATGTATAACCTACTTCTTATCGTATTTGTTACTTGCTTAAAAGCAATTGGCATAATCTATTTCATTGGAAAGAAGGCTCCTTTGGGGTGCCAATAATTTTGAGTCCACGATAACTACACTTGCTCGAGAAAACATCCCACCTCCCCAAATCACAGACACAGCTTGGTATATTACGTCCTATAAAAGTTTCTTAAAAATTGTCTGCAATACGGATAATTGTATGTTTATCTTTGTCTAATATCTAGGGTGCTCTTAAAATATTGAAAATTCATCTCTTCTCCCTTCTCTCTTCTCAAGTATAAATCTTTGTGTAATAACGGATTTTCATGTATTTCTGTGTCTCCTCACTTATTCATCCCTATCGGTAGCCCTTATTTGCAAGTTTTGGTGAACTTGGTTGAAAGTTAAGAAGGTTTACTCTCGAGAAGAAGACTTTCCTTGTAACCTGAATTTCTCTTTGCAAGGATCTCCATGAAATTGTTGGATTGCAATTTGGGACAATGGTACTCGTCGTATAAAGACACAGGAATGCTTAAAAGAAGGTATTACCTCATAAAGCTGCTTCCTTCAGGATGGTGACATTATGTCTCATGATGTTTGCAAGTTTATTACTAATATGTCAGTTGCTTGCCAAAAATTCCCCATCTAGTACAAGAGGCTGTAGAGATGAAGAAGGCTTGCTACAATGTCAGAAACTTTTCCATTCAAGAAGTAGCTCAGGACATGTAACCAAATTTTAAGAGCTTTAAAGGATATGTTTCATGCTTTACTAGCAAACGTAACAATAGATTGAAAGTCCGATGGTCGAACAATAAGTGGAGATACACGTTTAATTTCATATGGGTCTTCCGCATTAGCATCAAGTACTCCTACCTCGAGTGGATTATTTCACAAAATGGTTTGTGGGTGGGCAGTAAAATCTAGAGGATTAAACCTTAAGTGAGTGAAGGCATGTGTAAATTTTGTGGTCGAGAGGAGGATTTACTCCACACCTTTGTTCATTCTTCTCATGCAAAGAATTTTTGGAGGCACTGTTCAACCCTAGTTGAACTCAAAGTGCATCAAGCACGTAGACCCAAAGGATGTTTTCTCATTGTTGTGAAAAAATGGACTCAATGTTGAGGAAGCTTTGGAGAAGCTATATAGTTTGGAAGATCTACCTTAGTACAGAATAAATGTTGACACATTTTCCGAAAGGTTCCAGATCATCATAGTGAATTTTTGGCTACAACTGAGATCTTTAAGAGATTGCAAAATATAGTCCCATTCCAACCGAAAACCACATCTTGTCTTGACTCATTCGCAAAGCCTAGACCTTCCCAAATTAGTTAAAAAAAACATATGAAAGAAGTTATTGAGAGTTTTGCAATGACCAATTCGAAATGAAATTTTTAATTTTTCTGAATGCCAAAGAGAGTGATGGAATCCTTCCAACGAGGGAAGTCAGAAGAAGAAGGAAAAGAAGTCCTAGGGTGATTTCCAAGAGGAACTCTATTCCAAATATCCCCATCCCTCCACAAACAACCTGTATTGCAATCTCGAAAAGGAGATTAATGAGCTTGATTACCTAGGTAGGAACCAATTTGAGGTGGACACCAATGACAAAGCCCTAGAGATCTCTGACAATAAAGAAACCAATTAGGAGGGGTACACTTCAAGCAAAGAAGATGGCTTTAGCACTAGTAAGGAAGACAATATGGATAATGAAAGTTCCATCATTGGATTGACTATTCCAGAAACGGTTTCTGGCTCATTCCGACCCAAGGCCTCTCGCAAGGGAAAATGGCCTACTGGGTTACCTAGGAAAAGCTCCCACAAGGACAAATTACTAAGTCGGGACCCCCTTCCAATGAAAAACAAAGACAAATCCAAGAGGAGAAAGGATATGGCCCCTTCCCGCAAAGAGGGTAACTTACGACAATGATCATCATCTCGTTAAATGCTAGGGGATTGACTGACCCCTCAAGGGTGACCATCATTGGTCAATGGATTTGTGACATTGTCAAAAACCGTGAATTTATCTGTATTCAAGAGACTAAAATTGACGGAGCATACCTCGAGAAACATCTTAGACATGTCTCCCAAGCCCATCTATCGATTTTGATGTCGCATGCTTGGGCTACTGTGGGATAGTAACTGCGATAAATCAATTCTTGTTTGAAAACCTAAAGACTCCTTTGAAAATCAAAGCCATCTATGGATCACCGTTTCCTTTTGTGCCCCCTTTTGATTCACGTTGGCTTTTATTGATGGCCCAAACGAGGAGTTGGAGAGACTAGAGACCTAGGCCTCCTTGGACTCGCTCCCCTAGAACGTGCTTATTTAGGGAGACTTCAATATGGTGGAGGATGTTGTAGACAGACGGAACAACAAGGTCCGGGTCATAGATAGGCTTGAGAGAGAAGCTTGGGACAAAACAAAACTACACTTGGATATGGTGGAATTTAAATATTTGAATGGAGTTTTAGGGTCAAATCTCCAAGTGAATGAGGACTTGAGGAAATCTAGACTACATAGAAGCTACATTGCTTAGACCATTATTTGCTAGTGGGGTCATCTTTCCCTCTCAAAATGCATTAATCTCACCATCTCTGATCACTACCCAATCATTATTTCATTCCAATCTCTCACCGAAACCCATAACAATCTCTCACCGAAACCCATAAGGATCCTTGGTTTCATGCATGCTCGACTTTTTCTCTCTCCCCTCCATCCATCAAGAAATTGTTGAAGTGTGGAAGGAGGCATTCACCAGCTTTTCTTCCTGAGCCAAGAGATGGAGATGTGCAGTTGATAAGTCGTTGAAGATCCTGATAAGAACCAAGAAGAGCTCTAGAATATTTCTTGTGGGCATAGAGAAGCTCTATATCATAGACTCTAGATTCTTGAGGAGGAAGTGAACAAAGGAAAATCTCAATCCTGGGAGGGTCTAGGAAGAATTAGAGCACTGTTGAGATATGAGGAAGAAATACAAAGGAAAAATTCGCAAATATTCTTTAAGGAGTATTGCAGTGCCAAAGACACCAAGCCCACTAAAGAGAGGTGTAACATTCTGAAAAGGAAACAAAAGAGAGAAACGATCCCCTTGTTGCTAGACTCAAATGGTGATGTATGCAATACGGAAGAAGAAAATATCAAAATCATTCAGGAACATTTTACGAGACTCTTGGGGATCTTGAATACCATCTCCCCTCATAGATAGGACTGCATGGTGGCCATCTCTTGGGTGTCCTCTCACAAGATCATACACAACCTTCATGGCCTGTTTGATGGCCCTATCTCAGAAAAAGAAATCATTGAAGTGATAGATGCCCTTCCCAATGGGAAACATCCGGGGCTAGACGGGCTCAGTAATGAGTTTGTTACATCCTTCAAGTTGGTGATGGCCACCCCTCTTTGTTTGGTCTGGCAAGAGGCACTCGATTTTGGCGTGCTTCAAACTTTTCTCAATAATGGCATCATCAATTTAGTCCATAAACAAGGGGAAAAGAATAGAATTGAGAACTCGTGTCTGATTATGGTACTTCAAATGGGATATAAGATCATTGTCAAATTCATAGTCAACAGAACTTTCGGTCATCTGAGAGTTTGGCTAAATAAGGACCAAAAAGGTTTTGTCAAAGGTCAGTCAACATTGGATTATGCCGATGTATTTCTAGAAGACTTGCCTGGTATACCCCCACCTAGGCAGATTGACCACGCCATTGAGCTATATCCAGGGAGTGAACCATATTCTAGAGCACCCTATAGATTTAACATTGATGAACTAAAGGAGCTTAAGATTCAATTAGATGATCTTTTGAAGAAAGGCTTAATAAAACCGAGTGTCTCACCTTGGGGTGCGCCTGTTTTATTTCAGAAGAAGAAAGACGGCTCTTACAGATTATGCATTGTTTATAGGGGGTTGAATAAAAAAACAATTAAGAATAAGTATCCACTCCCTCACATAGATGACTTATTAGGTCAATTAAGTGGAGCGACCGTATTCACAAAGATTGACTTAAGATCTGGATATCACCAAATTAGGATCAAAACAGAGGATATTCCTAAGACGGCTTTTCGAACATGATCTGGTCACTATGAGTTTACGGTTCTACCTTTTGGTTTAACAAATGCCTCTGCCACATTTATGTGCTTGATGAATAATATTTTTCACTTACCTAGATGAATTCATCTTAGTCTTCCTTGATGATATATTTGTGTACTCTAAAGATGATTCGGAGCATGCGGTACATCTCAAGAAGACTTTGCAGACTCTTAGAGAACACAAATTGTATGGGAAAAAGAGTAAGTGTTTCTTTGCTAAGGATAAACTTGTGTATCTAGGAAGAGTAATATCAAAAGAAGGAATCCTTATAGATGAAGATAAAGTTAAAACAATAGTTGATTGGCGGATTCCTAAGACTGTAAGGGATGTTAGTAGTTTTCTTGGGTTGGCACAATATGAAAGAGCACATATTAAGGATTTCTCTAAGATAGCTACTCCCCTCACCGAATTAACTAAAAGGAATGTAGGATTTGCGTGGAGTGATGCCTGTCAAAAATCATTTGAAACATTGAAACAAAAAGTCATTGAGAATTGTGCTTTGAAAATACCAAAAATGGGAAAGCCTTTTGTGGTTGCATGTGATGCAACTCGTAGTCAGATAGGATGTGTTAGTTCACAAGATGGTAGGGTGGTCGCATATGAGTCCAAAAAACTAAGAAAACATGAACTTAACTATCCTACTCATGATTTAGAAATGCTTGCTGTTGTGCATGCACTCAAGCATTGGAGACATCTATTGTTAGGGGTTAAGTTTGAATTGAAAATAGATCATCAAAGTCTAAAATACATCTTCACTCAACCATTGCTTAAAAAAAAGGCAGAAGTGTTGGATTGAATTATTAAGCGAGTATGATTTTGACATTAAGTATCTTGCTGGTAAGGAAAATAAGGTTGCTGATGCATTGAGTCGGAGACCTTTGTGTAATCTTGTTTCTGTAATAAATTTTGATTTTCTCAGTCAAATTCAAGAAGAGATAAAACAAGATCCTTTTTGTGCACCTATTTTGAATGCTTTGAATGCGAACAAGGGATCGATGTATGAGGAAAAATTTCATTTGCAGGATGGAATACTGTATTGTAACAATCGGCTATGCTTATCTTCTGAATCTCCACTAAAAGTTAAAATACTGCATGATTGTCATGATGCACCTTTTTCTGCACATCCAGGTTATTCAACGGCATATGTTAAAACAAAGTATTCTTACTTTTGGTCGTGTATGAAGAGGGATATTAGAAAATATGTAAATGAATGTTTGAAGTGCCAACAGGTGAAATCTGAGTTTAAGAGGATGCCAGGAATGCTTCAACCTTTGGATGTTCCAAATCAGAAGTGGGAGTCTATTTCTATGGACTTTATCACTAAGCTATCTATGACCAGAAGTAAGCATGATACCATATTTGTTGTAGTCGATCGGCTTACCAAGATGGCACACTTCTTTCCTATGAAAAAGACTGATACTGCTTTGAATGTTGCAAGAATCTTTGTAAAAGAAATATTTCGATTGCATGGAATGCCTAAAAGCATAATTTTTCATAGAGATTCTAGATTTACGTCAAACTTCTGGAAAGCGACATTTGAATCCATCGGAACTCAACTTTGTATGAGTACAACTTTCCATTTACAAACTGATGGGGAAACCGAGACGGATAACAGGGTAGTTGAGGATATGTTGTGTATGTATGTGAATGAAAAGCAGGATAATTGGAGTGAATATTTACCCTTGGTTGAGTTTGCATACAATAGTGCATGGCATGCATCTATAAAAATGACTCTGTTTGAAGCTATGTATGGTTATAATTGTTTGACTCCACCTTCGTTTTTGGGTTCTCCAAATAAAGTAGAAGTATCCAAAGAAATGCTTGATAAGATGGATGAAGAGCTTGGAAAAATTAAGAAACATATAAGAGAAACTAAGAAAAGACAAAAGAAGTTCTATGATTTAAAGAGAAGACCACTTGAATTCCAAGTTAATGATATGGTATTTCTTAAAAGTAATCCTCACCAATCTAACTTGTTGCTAGGGAAGGATCATAGACTTTCTCCTCAATATGCAGGCCCTTTTAAAGTTTTGAAAAAGATCGGATCTCTTGCTTATTTGCTGGAATTACCTAAATATCTAAATGTGCATCCTATATTTCATGTCAGCTTACTTAAAAGATATGTGTCTAATGTTGCTCATGTTTTGCAGGACAATTATAAGCTGAAAGATGATGGCTCGTTTGAGCTTCAAGCGGAAATAATATTAGATCAGAAGGAAACATTTCTTAGAAATAGATCTATAGTAGAAATTTTGGTGAAATGGCATTCATACGCAGTAGAAGATTCGAGTTGGGTGAATTTAGATGACTTTCTAACACATTATCCTTCTTTCCAACTCTAAGGACAGAGTTCTGAAAGGGGGGAAGAATTGTAATAGGCCTCTTTTCTAGTGAAATAATCCATTTTGAACTTTCTGAATTTCATTGTGGGGATAATGCTTAGAACGAATAATTAGGTAATTTTATGCATGTAGGAAAAAATTTGGGTTGACAAGTTTCATATTCTCTCTCTAGACCTTAATTGCATCATGTTTTCCAGTGGGATTTTGAAGGTGAAGATGAAAGCATTAAGGAAAACTCTCTATGAGGGAGAGGTAGAGCAAGTATAAGAGAATAAAAGTCCCTGTGTAAGATTTTTGTGAATCATGTTCTAAGTACCTCGTTCAGGGTCCTACGTTTAGTTCATTGTAAGAAAATTCTCTCTCTAGAATTTTAAACCTTGCAGGGCTCAAAAGTGGCATTTGGAGGTGGATTTGGACCTCGGACGTCTCTATCAATATTGTGTAGATTGAAAAATTTAATAAAAGTGTCTCTCAGAAGCTTAACCTAATTCCTCATTGTTTTTGAGTTACAGGGCTTTGAAAAGTGCCGTTTTTTCCAACACAAAAAAAAAAGAACGAGGGCTTGTCTAATTCTATTCGAATCCGTGATTCTCATGCTCACGTGTCACCATGTCTAATTATGTATGTTTTCGGATATGTCTTCTTGGTTTTTTCTGCTATTTTTGACAGGTATGCTAAAAAAATGGAAGTACACTATGATCGCATGGCTTTTTGCGAAAGTTTTGGAGAAACTCAACTTTTTCTAAATTTGGTGGATCGCACACTTCTTTGGGGGGCACGGCTGCGATCAAACGAAAAAGATAAGAAGTCCTGCACATCGACACGGAGGACACACAGAAATCTGAGAATTACCTTGTGATTGAGAGTGTGATTGAGAGTGAGAGTGAGAGTGAGAGTGTGATTGAGAGTGCGAGTGAGAATGCGATTGTGATAGCTCGGGGGTGGTCGCGAGGTAGAGGCTTCGTCAAGAAGCTATTGTAACCAGTGATTCACATCTATAATATCACAATTCTTCCTTCTCTGCGTCATATTTGTTCTACTCTTCCGCATCAAATTTTCTTTTACCTTGTGCAATCTCTGCGTTCTTCTCTCCAGTGTTATTTCTGAGTAATCGAAAGATTGTGATTGGGGATAGATTGTGATTGAGGAAACGCTACAAGTGGTATCAGAGCAGAATCAATCTGCGGGAACGATGGAAGGTCTAACACAAAAGGTTCGTGAACAAGAGGAGCTTATTCAGAAGCTTCTTGGTGAATTGCGCAAAGAACGAGGTGGAAAGCAACCAGAAGGAGCAAGAAATTTGTTTGTGGAGCTGAACGATGAAATAGATGAAGGTGCGGGAACATCTAGCGTACCTCGTGAAAAACAGAAACGCAATTCTGAAGATATGGAACCAGGTGAGTTTGCCCTTAACCAAGTCTTCAAGAAGGCAAAGTTAAATGATTTTGATGGCGAGAAGAAGAGTGGCGAAGATCTTGAGGCATGGATTGAAGAACTAGAGGATTTCTTTGATCTTTGACAATTTAGTGAAGAGTCCAAGGCAAAAGTTGGGATTCTCCATCTGCATGGGATCGCGAAGCTATGGTGGAAGTCATATATGCAGACTCGACGCGTTCTGGTCCTGTTTTATGGAAGGAATTTAGAGAACAAGCTGAAAAACGCTATTGTTCTCTACACTACCATATGGAGAAGAAATTCACGATTACCTAGATGAATTCATCTTAGTCTTCCTTCATGATATATTTGTGTACTCTAAAGATGATTCGGAGCACGCGGTACATCTCAAGCAGACTTTGCAGACTCTTAGAGAACACAAATTGTATGGGAAAAAGAGTAAGTGTTTCTTTGCTAAGGATAAACTTGTGTATCTAGGAAGAATAATATCAAAAGAAGGAATCCTTATAGATGAAGATAAAGTAAAAACAATAGTTGATTGGCCGATTCCTAAGACTGTAAGGGATGTTAGAAGTTTTCTTGGGTTGGCACAATATGAAAGAGCACATATTAAGGATTTCTCTAAGATAGCTACTCCCCTCACCGAATTAACTAAAAAGAATGTAGGATTTGCGTGGAGTGATGCCTGTCAAAAATCATTTGAAACATTGAAACCAAAAGTCGTTGAGAATTGTGTTTTGAAAATACCCGAAATGGGAAAGCCTTTTGTGGTTGCATGTGATGCAAGTGGTAGTCAGATAGGATGTGCTATTTCACAAGATGGCAGGGTGGTCGCATGTGAGTCCAGAAAACTAAGAAAACATGAACTTAACTATCCTACTCATGATTTAGAAATGCTTGCTGTTGTGCATGCACTCAAGCATTGGAGACATCTATTGTTAGGGGTTAAGTTTGAATTGAAAACAGATCCTCAAAGTCTAAAATACATCTTCACTCAACCATTGCTTCACAACAGGCAGAAGCGTTGGATTGAATTATTAAGCGAGTATGATTTTGACATTAAGTATCTTGCTAGTAAGGAAAATAAGGTTGCTGATGCATTGAGTGGGAGATCTTTGTGTAATCTTGTTTTTGTAATAAATTCTGATTTTCTCAGTCAAATTCAAGAAGAGATAAAACAGGATCCTTTTTATGCACCTATTTTGAATGCTTTGAATGCGAACAGGGGATCGACGTATGAGGAAAAATTTCATTTGCAGGATGGAACACTGTATTGTAACAATCGGCTATGCTTATCTTCTGAATCTCCACTAAAAGTTAAAATACTGCATGATTGTCATGATGCACCTTTTTCTGCACATCCAGGTTATTCAACGACATATGTTAAAACAAAGTATTCTTACTTTTGGCCGTGTATTAAGCGGGAAAAATATGTAAATGAATGTTTGAAGTGCCAACAGGTGAAATCTGAGTGTAAGAGGATGCCACGAATGCTTCAACCTTTGGATGTTCCAAATCAGAAGTAGGAGTCTATTTCTATGGACTTTATCACTAAGCTACCTATGACCAGAAGTAAGCATGATACCATATTTGTTGTAGTCCATCGGCTTACCAAGATGGCACACATCTTTCCTATGAAAAAGACTGATACTTCTTTGAATGTTGCAAGAATCTTTGTAAAAGAAATATTTCGATTGCATGGAATGCCTAAAAGCATAATTTCTGATACAGATTCTAGATTTACGTCAAACTTTTGGAAAGTGACATTTGAATCCATTGGAACTCAACTTCGTATGAGTACAGCTTTCCATCCACAAACTGATGGGGAAACCGAGAGGGTTAACAGGGTAGTTGAGGATATGTTGCGTATGTATGTGAACGAAAAGCAGGATAATTGGAGTGAATATTTACCCTTGGTTGAGTTTGCATACAATAGTGCATGGCATGCATCTATAAAAATGACTCTGTTTGAAGCTATGTATGGTTATAATTGTTTGACTCCACCTTCGTTTTTGGGTTCTCCAAATAAAGTAGAAGTATCCAAAGAAATGCTTGATAAGATGGATGAAGAACTTGGAAAGATTAAGAAACATATAAGAGAAGCTCAGAAAAGACAAAAGAAGTTCTATGATTTAAAGAGAAGACCACTTGAATTCCAAGTTAATGATATGGTATTTCTTAAAGTTAATCCTCACCGATCTAACTTGTTGCTAGGGAAGGATCATAGACTTTCTCCTCGATATGCAGGCCCTTTTAAAGTTTTGAAAAAGATCGGATCTCTTGCTTATTTGCTGGAATTACCTAAATATCTAAATGTGCATCCTGTATTTCATGTCAGCTTACTTAAAAGATATGTGTCTAATGTTGCTCATGTTTTGCAGGACAATTATAAGCTGAAAGATGATGGCTCTTTTGAGCTTCAATCGGAAATAATATTAGATAGGAAGGAAAGATTTCTTAGAAATAGATCTATAGTAGAAATTTTGGTGAAATGGCATTCATACCCAGTAGAAGATTCGAGTTGGGTGAATTTACATGACTTTCTAACACATTATCCTTCTTTCCAACTCTGAGGATAGAGTTCTTAAAGGGGGGAAGAATTGTAATAGGCCTCTTTTCTAGTGAAATAATACATTTTGAACTTTCTGAATTTCATTGTGGGGATAATGCTTAGAACAAATAATTAGGTCATTTTATGCATGTAGGAAAAATTTTGGGTTGACAAGTTTCATATTCTCTCTCTAGACCTTAATTGCATCATGTTTTCCAGTGGGATTTGAAGGTGAAGATGAAAGCATTAAGGAAAACTCTGTATGAGGGAAAGATAGAGCAAGTATAAGAGATTAAAAGTGCCTGTGTGAGATTTTTGTGAATCATGTTCTAAGTACCTCGTTCAGGGTCCTACGTTTAGTTCATTTTAAGAAAATGCCTTGATTTTACTCTCTCTAGAATTTTAAACCTTGAAGGGCTCAAAAGTGGCATTTGGAGGTGGATTTGGACCTCGGACGTCTCTATCAATGTTGTGCAGATCGAAAAATTGAATAAAAGTGTCTCTCACAAGCTTAACCTAATTCCTCATTGTTTTTGAGTTATTGGGCTTTGAAAAATGCCGTTTTTTCCAACACACAAAAAAAACACGAGGGCTTGTCTAATTCTATTCAAATCCGTGATTCTCATGCTCACGTGTCACCATGTCTAATTATGTATGTTTTGAGATATGTCTTCTTGGTTTTTTTCTGCTATTTTTGACTGGTATGCTAAAAAAAAGGAAGTACACTACGATCGCATGGCTTTTTGCGAAAGTTTTTGGAGAAACTTGACTTTTTCTAAATTTGGTGGATCGCACACTTCTTTGGGGGGCACGGCTGCGATCAAACGGAAAAAGATAAGAAGGTCTGCGCATCAACACGGAGGACACACAGAAATCTGAGAATTACCTTGTGATTGAGAGTGTGATTGAGAGTGAGAGTGAGAGTGAGAGTGTGATTGAGAGTGCGAGTGAGAATGCAATTGTGATAGCTCGGGGGTGGTCAGGAGGTAGAGGCTTCGTCAAGAAGCGATTGTCCAAAGCTATTGTAACCATTGATTCACATCTATAATATCACAATTCTTCCTTCTCTGCGTCATATTTATTCTACTCTTCCGCATCAGATTTTCTTTTACCTTGTGCAATCTCTGCATTCTTCTCTCCACTGTTATTTCTGAGTAATCGAAAGATTGTGATTGGGGATAGATTGTGATTGAGGAAACGCTACATATATACATACAAATATATATACACATGCATAGACACATATACATGTTTTAGGTCTAGGTTTTTACGATTAGCACTTTAGGGTTTTTACAAATGCATAACATATATTCATACATACATATATTATACATATACATATATTATACATATACATATATACATGTAATTAAACATGAATACACATATATACATATTCTAGGTCTAGCTCTTTAGGATTCGGGTTTTAGGATTTTTACATACGTATGATTCAATTAAATTTATATATGGAAAAAATTAAGAAAAAAGTAAGAAAAAAATCAATTATCCTATTTTCTATATAAATAAAGATATATAGAAAATAGGATAAGTGTATTGATAAAAAAATATCACAGGAGCTAGAGTTTTAATTGAATAAATTAAATATATAAAAATAGGATTTAAAGATTTTTTTTTCAAATTAAATATATATAATTAGGTATATAAAAATAAAATTTTAAAGTTTTTATCAAATTAAATATATATAATTAATATTAACATATATAAATATATATTTATAAAACTTAAGAAAAAATATAATATATAATCAAGTATATATAAATAATAGTGTTAGGATTGTTAAGCTGTTTATACATGCATACACACATATACACATATATAGTACATATATATAATAGCATTAGGGTTTAGGATTTTTAGGCTTTTGATGATATATAGAGAATTTATTATAGGATTTTAACATATTACAAACATACACAATGACATATATACATAATTAAATATATAAAAAATAGTTCTAGGTCTTTAGAATTAGGAATTTAGGTTTTTATTTACGTTTTAGTATGACTAAGAAAAAGAAAATTAAAAAATTAGAATATATAATTAAATCTATATATATTTCAGGTTTAAGTGTTAAGAATTATGGCTTTTAGGTTTAATAAAAAAAATCAAATGTTCTAGACTATCCATATTGTATTAGATAGCTAGTTTGGATCCAGAGGAGAGTTGGCATGTCCTTGCACTCAGTGCAAGTATCAAATTTATTGAAAATGAGGGATTTGTACTGCACATGTTAGAGAGTATGGATGCTTTGATAAAAGTTGAGTAAAAAAACTATGCTACCATTAGCATGAACCCCCTAGTGAGCACTTGGACCCAAATGACATTGCACGGATAACCTCTCATGGAGAAAAGAGAACAAAAAAGGAGTTAGAAGTACAAGGTACTAATAGCATTACACAAAATGAACACATGGAAGAAATTCTCTAAGCATTTTATGAGATGGATGAAGATCATGATGGTGGAGAGGATGTCGTGAGTTTCATGGACATAATAGAATTTCCATGATCACAAGTCGATGAGGAATAAAGACACATGCAAAGACTAGCTCATTTACCATTGTACAATAGAGCAAAGATATTTGGACTACGTGTGTCACTCCCGATGCTCAATCCTCAATCCATTTATCTCTAAAGTATTCAAGTAAGTAGAAACAACTGTGGGATTCAGAAACATCAGTTGCTAGCAAGAAACGGTTGTCGATCTTTCATGAATTCCCTTATTAGAGTGAGGTATTGATCAATCATTTGGTAGACTCGATGCATATTTTTTTTAAAGAATGTGGTTGAGATTCTCTGGAAGACTTTGATCAAAAAGAAAGAAAGCAAAGCACAAAGGAAGCACCTAGAAGAGCGAGGTATCGTGCAAGAGTTTTGGGCAATTACTAATCCCAACAGAATAGTATCATTACCAACAGCTCGTTTGGTGCTTTGTAGGATCGAAGAGCAACAAGTGAAGAAGATTATTTCAGAGTGTCGGACATCTACTGGATGCATGAGGTATCTAAAGACTGCTTTCACATGAAACGACGATCTTGGAGGGATCGTCTCATGATTGGTTCAAGTTTTTACAGTTTGTGCTCATGTAGCTTTAAAAGATTCTCTTTCGGAGCATGTGCAAACAACCATTTATAAGATTAGTTCCTTGGTACGGTGGATCTCTTCTAAAGCGATAAATAGAGATAGCACAGAGAGTGTGAAACTCAATGCTATCGAGGTTGTTTGTATGGTAGAGAAATACTTTCCCACAATTATTCTCACTATTCATTTTCATTTACTAGTTCATGTGGTAGATGAAGTTGCAATAGCAAGAATTATCCATAGTCGATGGATGTTCTTCTTAGAGTGCTTTATGAATACATTAAAAGGATTTGTTCGACAGAGAGCACGTTCAAAGGGTAGCATGGCAGAGGGATGGTTCATACAAGAGTCTCTTGTGTTCATAACTAAGTTCTACATATGTTGGATCCAAAAATACCTTGCTTATGGAGCGATGATGAAGGTGTTTATCTCGTAAGCGATGAACCGCAAGGTAAAGGGATGGAAAGAAAAATGGATGTAGCTTTCAGAGAGAAGGCAATGAAGTTTTGCATCGTAACTCTAAGCCTATGCAAAAGTGGTTAGAAAAGTATGAGCTTGCCAAGGAGACAAATGCAAAGGAAACAGTGTTGGAGCAAGTCTATGACAAGCCTAAGTATTGGCTTGAGTCCCACAAAGTCTTAGAAGAAGCTTTAAAAAGAAGACTCTGTAAAGTTCACTTGTGAACTACCTCTTGTAATTTTTTTGAAGAGTTTACTTAATGTAAAAATAAGAGAATCTTAAGTGGTTGAGTCCACATGATCAAAAAGGGAAAGAGGAGCCACGAATTCGTGATTTGTGGTAGGTAGAGAATCAAATCAATCATTGATTGATTGGAAAGTGATTGAGGGAAGTTAGCCTCCCAAACTCAACTATAACTAGATGGCAGATTTAGTCGTGGTTAGAGAGACCTATGTGAAGACCTCCAAGAGCTGAACTTTATGCCATATCAAGGTGTGATTACAAGGCACACATATGTATCAGTAAGTCATTGTATTGTACAAGCAATATACTTTCATTTTCATGATTATTTGAGTTCATCTTTCCATGTTCTTGTGAAGTGTACTACTCACTACCATTACTCTCAGTTTTTCTCAGTCAGCTTGCAGAGATGTTTTCTCTGAGTTTGGTGCATTATTTTCAGTGATTTAACTTGGTAAAGTTAGCTCTATAAGTATAATATATGCTCACAAATTTTCATGTCATTTGGATGTTGCAATCTTCAGTTATGTTCAGTTGAAGTCAACAGTGTCTCTGCATTTTCACTTCTCTGTCAGGTACCCGACTTTTTCATGCATCTTGTCAGAGGTGTTTCTCAGTGGTTACTTATCCACATTAAGTGATTTAAATCTTGTTGGATTCAGCTTACTGTCTAGTATAACCATACAAATTTTCTTAATCATTGAAATCTTACATTTTGAGTTATGTTGATTTTTCTGCTCACTGGTCTCAAACTGTAGCAGCCCGTGAAAATCGGGATGATGTCATTAGTTGTTAAAACTCATTCTTAGTGTGTGGCTCATTATTTTTTATGAGATTACTCTTGAAAGTTAGCTCTTTAAGCTACCTAGACTTCCCCAAGAGGAATTAAGCTAATTGCTGCTGTGCTCAGAGAATTATGTAAAACACTGGACAGGTGTATGAACCAAGAATAGCAAGTTTTCACCTCTGAGCTAACTCCAACTTATCTATTTTGATCTATCTTTTTGAGAGTGATCTTCCAAGGTACATAGGGTGTCTAATACATCCATTGGCAAGCTAAAAGGGCCCACCATATACTCCTGGAGTTCAATTGGCTGTGTAGATCAAGGATTTTGCAACACCTCTTCATCTTCAAGCACATACCTATCCATCTCTTCATAGTGGTATCAGAGCAAGGTTGGACAACATGGCAGATGGATTTCCTTCATCAATTGACAAATTGGACAGAGGTAACTACTCAGCTTGGTCATTAAGGATGGAAGCTTATCTCCAAGGTAGAAGTTTATATGGTTATGTGGCTGCAGATGAAGTTATGCCAAGTTTCAGGAACAAAAGTCAACCAACACAAGAAGAGCAAGGAAGATTGAGCACATGGTGCTCCAAGGATGCACTTGCAAGGTCTTATCTCCTCAACTATATCTCAGATTTTTTGTTGCCTCACATTAGAAGTTGTAAGACATCTTAGGAAGTGTGAGATGCACTTGAAGCTTTCTTTTCTTCAAGTACTAAAGCTAGGAAGCATCAACTATGGCTAGATTTCACAACTCTCAAGAAGGCTCCCAAACAAAATGTGACTGATTTTGTCACAAAGCTCAAGGACATAGCAGATCAGTTGGGAAGCATTGGAGAGGTAATAGATGAAGAGCAAATTGTAAGGCAGGTCATCAATGGCTTGAAGGCAGATGACAAGTGGGAAGCATTCACCACAGCTATGGATTTGTACATGGACATGCATGTACCTGATTTCAATACACTCATTGGACAACTACTTACTCACGAGGCAAAGCTTATCAAAAATGGAGAAAGCACGTACATATCAAGCTAACTATGCAGGTAGAGGAAGACATGGCAGAGGTAGAGGAAGAGGAGGTAGACAAGGCAGGGGGAGATCCCAAGACTCCAACTCATGTTCTATTTGTGGATTAACTAATCATACAACTGAAAATTGCTTTAGGAATTCTAGGAATCAAAGAGGTAGAGGATACAATAGAGGAAGTTATGGCTACTCAAGAGGAAGGTTCAACAACTACCATGCCAACTACAACAATTACAATCATTCAAACTATCAAGGAGGCTACAAAGGAAGGAGAGACTACAATAACTACACAGAAGTCTCAAACAAAGAGGATTCATTATTGATCATGAACATGGCTATGCCACAAGGTAAATCTGATGAGCATGTTTTCTACATAGATTCAGGTTGTTCAAATCATGTGGCAGGAAATGTGGCACTCCTATGAGATTTAGAAGATCCAAGGAATAAGCATGAGGTACAAACAGGAGATGACACAAGACATCCTGTGGAGAAAATAGGCAATGTCAAAGCACCTGATGGAAACATCAACCTACTCAGTAAGGTACTCTATGTCCCTACCATTACAAAGAATTTGATAAGTGAATTGCAAAAGGTGAAAAGACAGGTAGATTGTTCACATTTGAATTACAGGACACTAGAAACATTGCTCTCTTTAATTATGGTAGTTAGACACTCACAGAATTGGAAGTATGGCACAAAACGTTAGCACATATTGGTGAAAGGTCATTAAAGCAAATTTGTAGGGACCAAAGTGTACTTGGACTTCCTAACTTATCAAAACAACATATGATTTATAAGTGTAGTGCATGTCAATTTGGAAAGTCTCACAGGTTACCATTCATGAAGAAAGGTTATATGCATGGAGATCTCTTGGAGTTGGTTCATATAGATGTATGGGGACCTAGCAAGGAAGCTTCAATATATGGATCAAGGTATTATGTTTCCTTTATTGATGATTGCAGCAGATGGACTATCCTATTCTTTATGAAACACAAAGATGAAGTTTTTTCATGTTTCAAAAGATATTTGGCTCTTGTGGAGAATCAAACAGGTAAATCACTAAAAAGGCTAAGGTCAGATGGAGGGGGAGAATACTTCTCCCAGGAGTTTGATTCTTTTCTTCAAGAAAGAGGAATCAAAAGAGAGGTAACTACAAGGTACACTCCTGAGCAAACTGGAGTGGCAGAAAGGAGGAATAGGACAATTGTTGAAGCTGCAAGGTCTATGTTAAATGAAAAGCATTTACCTAATTACTTATGGGCTGAGGCTGTATCTACAGCCACTTACTTGATTAACAGGTTGCCTTCAAAATCCCTTGATGGGATGACTCCATACGAGGCTTGGAATGGAAGAAGACCAAGCTTAGATCATTGTAAAATTTTTGGATGTATTGCTTTTGCTCATGTTCCTTCACAGGTTAGAGGCAAGATGGATCCAAAGGCAGAAAGGTGTGTATTTATTGGATATGACAACAATCAAAAGGGCTACAGGTTATACAACCCTACCAACAAAGGATTCTTGGTAAGCAGAGATGTAGTTTTTTATGAGAACAATTCATGGTATGAAGATTCATGCAGGAAGATCAATTTACCATATGATCTTGAAGAAGATTTTCCAAAGCTTGGTAGAGAACAACGAAAGATTGAAGAAGAAGACACCTCAGAGGATGATGAAGAATCTCACATGGAAAAGATCAAAGCATGGAAGTCTAAAGGTAAAGCAAAATTGCAGGAACTTGGACATGAGGCAAAATCATCACATCATGGCCTAAGAAGATCTATGAGGGAAAAGAAAAAACCAGAAAGGTATGGGTTTGACACCTCATTAGTAACTAAACATTCTATCTACATAGCACAGGACATAAACCAAGAGGAGCCATCATCATTTGAAGAGGCCAAAGCAAAAACAGAATGGAAGCATGCAATGAAGGAAGAGATTGAAGCACTTGAGGAAAACAACACTTGGGATTTGGTGCCCAAGACTTCATCCAGGAAGGTAATAGGCTCAAGATGGGTCTATAAACTCAAGAAGAATTCTGATGGTTCCATTAACAGGTATAAGGCAAGGCTTGTAGCAAAAGGCTTTGCACAAGCTCAGGGAATTGATTATGAGGAGACCTTCTCTCCTGTGGCAAAGATGCCTACTATTAGGGTTTTGCTTAGTATTGCCTCTTCCAAGAATTGGAAGATACTTCAACTAGATGTAAAGAATGCATTTCTGAATGGTTGGATAACAGAAGAGGTATATATGGCACAACCACCTGGTTTTGAGAATCAAGTTTATCCTGATTATGTGTGTAAACTTAACAAAGCATTGTATGGTCTCAAGCAAGCTCCAAGAGCTTGGAATTTCAGGCTTGTTTCATTCTTGCAGGACAAAGGCTTTCAACCAAGCAAGGCAGATCCTTCACTCTTTATTAAAAAGAGTAATTCCGAGGTCATCTACCTATGTGTATATGTAGATGATATTATATTGACAGGAAATGATGCAGATGGTATGAAGAAGATCAAAGATCAGATGAGAGAAGAGTTCAAGATAAGTGATTTGGGTTCACTTACCTACTTCCTAGGTTTGGAAGTTGTCTACAAAGATCATGGTTTGTTTCTCACTCAAAGAAAGTACATTAAGGACATGTTGGCGAAATTCAAGATGTAAGATTGTAAGATTGCAGGTACTCCAATGGAGGTCAATCACAAATTGAGCTCACATGAAGGTGAAATCATAGAGGACATCACATCATATCAAAGTCTAGTGGGTAGTCTCAACTATGCCACATTGACAAGAGTAGATATATGTTACAGTGTGAGTGTGCTAAGTCAATTTATGCACACACCAAGGAAACCACATATGGATGCTGCCAAAAGGATTCTCAAGTATCTCAAAGGAACCATAAATGAAGGACTTTATTATCCTTATGTATCTGATTTAGGTTTGAAGCTATTTTCTGATGCAGATTGGGCTGGCTCCAAGGAAGATAGAAGGAGCACTTCAGGTTATCTTACCTTTGCAGGTTCAAAGCTTATTTCATGGTCATCCAAGAAGCAACCCACAGTTGCTCACTCTTCTACTGAAGCTGAATATAAAGGTCTTGCCATAGCTACACAAGAAGCTATGTGGATGAAGACATTATTCAAAGATCTTGGATTGGAGTTTGGAACTCCAACTATTTATGGTGACAATATGAGTTCTATTCATTTGGCTGTTAATCCTATTTTTCATGCAAGGACTAAACATATTGAAGTTCATTATCACTATGTACGAGAGAAGGTTCTTGTTGTATATTATTGAACAAGGCATTGTTAAAATGTTAAATTATTAATGTATTAATATGTTTTTGATGTTTTTGATATAGCAGCTGAAGGTTCGTGAGGAGCATGCAAGGCGTGAAAGGGCGGACATCAATAATCCGAATAATTATTATTTAGCTTGTAAATAAACTTGCGTAGAAGGTTCTATTGTTAGAAAAGTAATGGTTAGAATAATGGTCGTTGTAGACCGTAGTTTCTGTTATTAAAAGCAATGGCTTTCTGTAAAAGTTACCAACTTTTAGTTTCACGCCTGCTTTTCGAAGCCGCCCTCATGTAACCACTATTTTCGACGTAATCAAAAGTCCTATAAATACATGCACTCTGTGGACTGTCGAAACAGAGTGCATGGGGGGAGATTGCACCCAATCTGCATACTTTCTCGTCTCTTGTTGCATTTATTCTTGGGTGTGTTTTTCTGCGTTCGTAACCTCTGTTTGAGCGTGAGCAAGATCCTGACAACAGTGGTATCAGAGCTCTGCATGCGTCAATACAGAGGGCTCTGTTCTCTGTTCGCGATTCTGAATTCCAATTCCATCTCCTTCTCCATCTCCATCTCCATCTCCGTTTTCGGTTTCGGTTTCGGTTTCGGTTTCTGTTTCAGTTTCTGTTTCGGTTTCTGTTTCTGATTCTGATCCAGAACCAGAACCTACGTTTTCACCTATGTCTTCTCCTTCGGCTTACTCTAAGGCGTCGACTAAGGCATCGACTAAGGCAAAGAACTTAGGCAATAACTTAGGCAATACATTGGCAACATTGGCACCCAATGCTCCCTTGGCGACCGTTGGCTACGCGCGAGGCAATTTTAATTTTTGAGTGGTAATAGAGAGGTTTAGAGTCTCTAAGGTAGGAGGATTTGAACCCACAACCTCCTACTTTTAAGGGAAGTACTTTGACCACTCCACCATCTCTTGGAGTTGTACTCAAGTTCTCTCTCTTTATTACTTGTGGAAGGTGCGCGCGTCGATTTCAAGATTGGACCCAAGAAAGAATCAAGTGTATCTCTCACTCCGTAGGTCGGATTGAGGCGTGTAATATACCGTTGGAAAGCTCTCGGAACGAGCTTTCCAATGAGCTAGCTTGGAAGTGTGAATTCCTTCAAAAATCCTTGGGTGGCACTTGATTGAGTGTTCAAGATACCAAGCAAGGTTGAGAACATGGGATGGACACACCAAGGTTGCACACAAGAAGGTTCAAGACACCAAGGGTGAGAGCAAGGGTCCAAGAGCACCATGGAGGATCACAGTAATTCACCTTTACCTGGAGTTTCATTCGAATAAGAGTTAGAGATTATGAACCAAGAACTTCAAGCACTTCAACAAGCCATACAAGGACGTTATGCTATGCTTCAATTCGACGGACGAAAAGATGGCCGCTTTGTCTTATCATGGCTATCCCTATTCAACGATTTCTTTTCCGACGAGTTATATTCAAAAAATAAGAAAATCGAGTTTGCCACTAATTATTTGGTAGGAAGAGCGCAACAATGGTGGAATGATCTTTGTCATAGTGCAGATTGTCCACGCACCTGGAAGGCTTTTCAAGAAGAGTTTAAGGATTCATTTCTACCTTTAAAGTTTACCCTACATGTTTGATAATTGTGATGCATTTACATATTGAATTTAGTTTATAGGAGCATATTCAAGCTTTGCTTGCCCAAATTCATTCGAAAGACTATGTCAGCATCTTACAGATACTCTTAATAACTTAAACAGCTCCATGAACATTTCCATGCATGTACTTTTACATGGCACATGCCTATTTTTTTTTATTCAGTGATGAAACATGTGACTGGCCATCCATGTTTATTCTTTTATCACCTGAGGTCAGTTGCTTGTTCAATTGTGGGGCATGTTATACCTTATGGAATATGTTGAACAATGCATTGTTGGATTGAAATATGGAATAGCCAATGCATTGTTGGATTGAAATATCGAATAGCCAATGCATTGTTGGATTGTAACATGAAATATGCTGGCCAATGCATTGTTGGATTGTAAGAGTAATATGGAATATCTTGAACACTGCATTATAATTGTTAGAGTGTTGAATTATTTTATCAACTGAGGTCAGTTGCTTGTCAACTGAGAGGCATGTTGTATATTATTGAACAAGGCATTGTTAAAATGTTAAATTATTAATGTATTAATATGTTTTTGATGTTTTTGATATAGCAGCTGAAGGTTCATGAGGAGCGTGCAAGGCGTGAAAGGGTGGACATCAATAATCCGAATAATTATTATTTAGCTTGTAAATAAACCTGCGTAGAAGGTCCTATTGTTAGAAAAGTAATGGTTAGAATAATGGTCGTTGTAGACCGTAGTTTTTGTTATTAAAAGCAATGGCTTTCTGTAAAAGTTACCAACTTTTAGTTTCACGCCTACTTTTTGAAGCCGCCCTCATGTAACCACTATTTTCGACGTAATCAAAAGTCCTATAAATACATGCACTCTGTGGACTGTCGAAACAGAGTGCATGGGGGGAGATTGCACCCAATCTGCGTACTTTCTCGTCTCTTGTTGCGTTTATTCTTGGATGTGTTTTTCTGCGTTCGTAACCTCTGTTTGAGCGTGAGCAAGATCCTGACAACAGTTCTAAGCAAAGAGATTCAAATATCATATGTGTCCACTCATCAACAATGTGTAGATATTCTAACCAAAGCATTGGATGGTACAAAGCTTTGCAAATTCAAGGCTATGATAGGTTTGCAGGTAATCTTGGAAGATTGAAGACCTCAAGCATACTTGGCTTGAGGGGGAGCTGTTGGAGCATGTCTATGACAAGCCTAAGTATTGGCTTGAGTCCCACAAAGTCTTAGAAGAAGCTTTAAAAAGAAGACTATGTAAAGTTCACTTGTGAACTACCTCTTGTAATTTTTTTGAAGAGTTTACTTAATGTAAAAGTAAGAGAATCTTAAGTGGTTGAGTCCACATGATCAAAAAGGGAAAGAGGAGCCACGAATTTGTGATTTGTGGTAGGTAGAGAATCAAATCAATCATTGATTGATTGGAGAGTGATAGAGGGAAATTAGCCTCACAAACTCAACTATAAATAGATGGCAGTTTTAGTCGTGGTTAGAGAGACCTATGTGAAGACCTCCAAGAGTTGAGCTTTATGCCATATCAAGGTGTGATTACAAGGCACACATATGTATTAGTAAGTCATTGTATTGTACAAGCAATATACTTTCATTTTCATTATTACTTAAGTTCATCTTTCCATGTTCTTGTGAAGTGTACTACTCACTGCCATTACTCTCAGTTTTTCTCAGTCAGCTTGCATAGATGTTTTCTCTGAGCTTGGTGCATCATTTTCAGTGATTTAACTTGGTAAAGTTAGCTCTATAAATATACTATATGATCACAAATTTTCATGTCATTTGGATGTTGCAATCTTCAGTTATGTTCAGTTGAAGTCAACAGTGTCTGTGCATTTTCACTTCTCTGTCAGGTACCCGACTTTTTCACTCATCTTGTCAGAGGTGTTTCTCAGTGGTTACTTATCCAAATTCAGTGATTTAAAGGTTGTTTAATTCAGCTTGCTGATTAGTATAACCATACAAATTTTCATAATCATTGAATGCCTAAATGTTGAGTTATGTTGATTTTTCTGCTCACTGGTCTCAAACTGTAGCAGCTCGTGAAAATCAGGATGATGTCATCAGTTGTTAAAACTCATTCTTAGTCTGTGGTTCATTATTTTTTATGAGATTACTCTTGAAAGTTAGCTCTTTAAGCTACCTAGACTTCCCCAAGAGGAATTAAGCTAATTGCTGCTGTGCTCAGAGAATTATGTAAAACACTGGACAGGTGTATGAACCAAGAATAGCAAGTTTTCACCTCTGAGCTAACTCCAACTTATCAGTTTTGATCTATCTTTTTGAGAGTGATCTTCCAAGGTACATATGGTGTCTAATATATCCGTTGGCAAGCTAAAAGGGCCCACCATATACTCCTGGAGTTCAATTGGCTGGTGTAGATCAACTATTTTGCAACACCTCTTCATCTTCAAGCACATACCTATCCATCTCTTCACAAAGAGCTCATTTTCAAAGGAATGCTTCCACTCCATTTTTACATCTTCTAGAAAGTCTTCGACCTCTTCTACCCTTTCCAATGAGTATATGGCTAGATACAACACTTTCATAAGCAAAGGGAGCAAGCAAAGATATCTTTGAAGAAGAAGAAGAACTCACAAAGGCATGTGATTGGGAGTATTCTAAATACGATGCACTATGGCCTCATAGAGGATAATTTCAGATCGCACGAATTGAAAAAAATAGGTCTACTTTTGAGAGTGGGATGATGCTGAACTTTTTGCACAAAAGTAGAGCAAGTGAAAGAGACCATAATGCTCGAGAAGTCAAACTAGATTATTGTGGCATGATTGAAGATATCTTGAAGCTATCCTTTATGAAGTTTGATTACTTTGTTTTTTATGTGAAATGGTTCAAAGTAGTCACCTCTGGAAGAACCTTCATAGTGAGGCAAGATAAAAGTGGTTTGCTTCAAGTCGACTCCACAAAATTATGGACGGATGAAAGAGATACATTTGTACTTCCCGAACACTGTGGCCAAGTTATTTTTATACCAGATTTGAAAGAAATAGAGTGACTATTTGTTTTACAAGTCTCCCCACGTAGTAGAAAAATTTGTGAGAGCATAGATGTAGAAGAAAGATGTATTGGACTCTGAGATTCATTCCATAGTCGAGGACAAAGAGATCATATCTTGAGACGAAGAGGTCCTTGAAGAAGACTCGAGATAGGATGAAGCAACAGATGATGATCAAGAAGAAGCTAGAATACCAAGAGATTTAGAAGTTGCCAATATAGAGATAGACATTCTCTATGCATCGGATCTCCAAGAGGATGCTAGAATAGAGGAGTTTTGAATCAAACACTTGTACATACTAATTTTTTTTTTATTTTTTTGCTATATTCTTTTGTACACTACCATTTTTGTATATTACCTTTATTATCATATGCTAATTATTTGATTTCTTTTGTTATAGATCATGATAGGAGATAGTCATCTAGTCACTCCACATTCCATGACACAGGAGCAGTTCTTAGAGATCATATCTCATGTACCTCACGTGTATATGGTCATTGCATCATAGTACCAGATCGCTTGTGGTAGGCGTCCCCCAGCCTCACTCTTACTGGCCTCACTTCTGTCGGTTTCACTCCTACCGGCCTCACTCCTACCGCTGTCACTCCTACCAGTGTCACTCCTGTGGGCGATGCTACTCCATTGGTGGTATGTCTCCTAGATTTATGACTACCACGGCTGTTGCTAACTATAGTGCTTTGAGAAAAAAGTATTGGAAGGAATTGAATTTCCTTGATGTCATCTTGTTCTTATAGGATATTTCAATAGGTTGCCTCTATGAATGATAGATTCCACAACAAAGAAAACATTTTTAGAGTTGTAAAGAAGGATGCTTGCTACAATTTATGTACTAATAAGGATCTTATTAACATCTCTCTTACTACTAGTTTTTCCTAGAAAAATAGACAAAAGGAAGATTTATAGTTAGCTATTCGGCTTGATAGGTGCTACTATAACATATCCATCCTTCAAGAAGTTAGGGATGTGAGAAGTGATCCTTACCATAATTTCCCCGTTTTTTACCATAAAGCCCTAACCATCTTCCTCAAGAAAGGCTCAAGAAAAGTTTTTCTGAAAAGTCAATGGCTAGACAAGGAAAAAGATCCAAAAAGATTTTTCTAGTTTTGATGCCTCCTAGCATTCCTAAAGAAAAATTGACCTTTAGCAACAACTAAGATAAAAGTATGTTCTTCTTGATGAAGAAGAAAAAAATGAAGAGTTATATAACTTTGCTTAAAAAGAGGAATGGTTAGACTACTAGAAATGTTGAGGAGAATGTATAAAAATGTTGAGGAGAATGTATAAGAGGCCAAAAACTCCTTGACCAATGTTTTCTGTTGTACTCTCAAGGGAGGGGAGGATATCTAGAGATTCAAAGCTAATATCCCTATTTAAAGAAATAAATGAATCCTAAAGACGTAGTATTTATATCAAAATGTTTCTTTATAAGATATAAGATTAAAGAAATCATTAGTATATTGAAACCTGTAAGTCAAGTAGTATTAATTGGATTCCGAACGAGTAATTCTTGACTCTTCAACAATTACTAACTCCTTACATTCTCTTCATTTGTTAAGAGACATGTAGGAAAGGCGTTGTCCTTGTCCATATGCACAATCCTAAAGCTCATTCATTATAAAAGAAAATACAAGAGATACCAAAAATTGGAGACAAAAAAAAATTTGGCGTGGCTGTCCATCGCGACTGAGCGAGATCATGCTGTCCATCGCGACTGAGAAAGATTTCATGCTGTCCATCGCGACTAAGTGATGGAAATTCGAGCACGGCTGTCCATCGCGACTGAGCGATCGAGCACGGCTGTCCATCGCGACTGAGCGAGATCATGCTGTCCATCACGATTGAGAAAGATTTCTTGCTGTCCATTGCGACTGAGAGAGTTGATGTCCATCGCGTCGATGCTGTCCATCACTGACTTGCTGTCCATCGAGACTGATTGATGCCACGACTAACTGGGGCCGAACAGTCCAACACTGGTGTTGTCGCGCTGCTGGTCATCCGGTTCATCGCGCTGCTCGGAGGCTGGTCTTCAACTCAAAACAGTTGTTTGATGCCTTTCGCTCGATTGCCTTGTGGAGGTTCTGTCCGTCGGGGCTGAGTTTATTATCCGTCGCGATCGATAACTCCTTATGCATCGCATCCATGGTCCGTCGCGATCGACAGCGAGCGAGACTTCAACTCCACTAATTGAAGAAAAAATAGTAGCTCTCGCTGGAGGCTTCTGACCGTCGCGATCGACAGTGAACTAAGTTGCGCGTGGTTGGAAATCAACTCCCTCGTCTAACCTGGAGCTCCTAGTCTCTTGTCTTCTTGCTCGGGCTTCATCTTTGGTGGCGCTTCCTAACTAAGTCCTATCAGAGAAAGCAATTTCTGGAAGCGCCGCCCTCGCAAGCCTCCTTTGTTGAGATTCTTAAAAGTGGCAGCCTTTATTATGAGGTTTCGATTCTGTAGTCCTTACTTCTCTAGCTTTTGGTCGTCATTAATAAGAGAAATGTGGCCTTTGAATTACTTCTCGCCTTGGTTCAAGTGCATTCATTTACACTGAAGGCAGTCTATACAAAGTACTCAATTCAGAAGACTTTTGACTCGGAGGCATTTCAAGTTTTTCAGAGTTCGGGGTGTCCCTCTTTTGTCATGGATTTGGCGACCCCCTCTCTTGTGAGAAGTAACCTGGCCCCTCCTCCCGGGGAGACCGATAACCTGGCCTCTTTGTTGGAGGGGGGTTCTTGTGCCGCCCTAGGGGCCTTCGAGAGTGCTGAACCCCCCTTGGTCTCCCTCAGTAGATCCGCAATTCTGTCAACTCAGGAGGAGCTCAAGAAAGTTTGCCTCGTCGGCCAAATGTTCGGCCCTAAGCCCCCGCTCGAAACTGTGCGACAGTGGCTTCGCAACGAGTGGTTCCCCCGTGGGCTAGTTGTTTGTAAGTGTCAGTTCTTACCGGCAAGCCACTTGCTGCTAGTCTTTGAAAATGAAGATATGGCGTTTCGAGCCCTTAGTGTAGGAACTTGGCAACTCGGCCGGGCGACCCTGTGCCTATTCAGATGGTCCCCTGATTTTACTCCCGACAAATCGAAATCGCTTCGGTACCCTCTCTGGGTTGAGCTCCCTAACCTGCCATACTTCTTGTACAACTTCGTGTGGGACATCGTTTCTCCTATCGGCAAGCCGTTGGCCTCACGCGAGGACATTGGTGGTCTCATTTATGAAGGTGCAAGACACTCGTTCAACGCTCGGTGGCACCCTCAAATCTGTGTCGAGGCTGACCTCAGTATGCCACTTCCCTCGAAGATCAAACTGGACTTGGGCAAAGGGGATGTATGGGAGCAAGACATCAGTTACAAAAACCTTCCCAACGCGTGCTTTCGTTGTGGCCAACAAGGTCACAGGATTAAAGATTGCCCTTTGAGATGAAAAAGCAAGCGAAATCAAGAAGCCCCCAAAAATGCTCAAGATAGCAATGGTGCTTTGAATCACTCGACGAAAGTAGAGGATTTGAAGGGCCCCCTTAACCCAGAAGCTGACGCAGACGGGTTCATCGAAGTCAGAAGAAGAAGGAAAAGAAGCCCTAGGGCAACTTCTGAGCGAAACAACATGTCAGTTACCCCCTCCAGCAACTTGTATTGCAATCTGGTAAAGGACATCAATGAGTTTGACTACCCAGGTGGGAACCTACTTGAGGTGGACACCGACGTCAAAGGCCTAGAGATCCCTGATAGTAAAGAAACCTTGCAGGAGGGTTACACTACAAGCAAAGAAGACGACTTTACTACTAGCAACGAAGATAACATGGATAGTGAAAGCTCCATCATCGGATCGACTATTCCGGAAACGGAGCTGAAAACGGTGCCCAGTTCTTCCCAGCAGGAGGCATCCCGCAAAGGAAAACAACCTATGGAGTTACCGTGGAAAAGCCCCCACAAGAACCTATTGCTAACTCGGGATCCGATCCGAGCGAAAAAGAAAGATGAATCCAAGAAAAGAAAGGACAAAGCTCCCTCCCGCAAAGAGGGATTATTACGACAATGATAATCATCTCGTTAAATGCTAGAGGGCTAACCGATCCCTCAAGAGCGATCATCATTGGTCAATGGCTTCGCGACATTAGCCTAAACCCAGATTTTATATGTATTCAAGAGATTAAAATTGATGGAGAAGACCTCCAGAAACGGCTTAGACATGTCTCCTCGACCCATGTTTGGATTTCAACGGTGCATCAGCGGGGGTCCGGTGGAACGGTAATCGGTATTAATCAACTCTGGTTTGAAAAGCTTGAGAACTCCATTGAAGATGAATGCCATCGATGGATTGCTGTTTCTTTCGGTGCTCCCTTTTGTTTTACTTTAGTTTCTTTGTATGCCCCTAATGGGGAGTTAGAGAGACTTAACACTTGGGCCTCCTTGGACTCGCTCCCCCACAACGTGCTTATTTCTGGTGACTTCAACATGGTAGAGGACCCTATGGACAGATGGATGGGCAAGGGTAGGGTCATCGATAGTCGGGAGAAAGAAACGTGGGACAAAACTAAACTACACTTGGATCTGGTCGAATTCAAAGACTCGAATGGCTTTTCTTGGTCAAATCTCCAAGCAGGCGAGGACCTGAGGAAAGCTAGACTTGATAGATGCTACATTTCTCAGAGTTTTACTCATCAGTGGGGCCACCCTTCCCTCTCGCAATGCACCGACCTCACCATCTCTGATCACTACCCGATCGTCATCACTTTTCAACCCCGCACCAAGATCTGTAAGGCTCCTTGGTTCCATGCCAGTGTGCCCTCCTTCTCTCTCCCCTCCGTCCATCAAGAAATTTCTGATGTGTGGAAGGAGGCATTCGCCTCTGGCTTGTCCCCAGCCAAGTGTTGGAGAAGTGCAGTCGATAAGTCACGACAGATCATGATTAGATCCAGGAAGATGCTAGAGACTATGCGGCGCGCTCGTAGAGAAGCTCTATATCATAGACTCTGGCGGCTCGAGGAGGAAGTGAACAAAGGAAAATCTCAAGCCCAGAAAGGAATTCGAAAAATCAGAGCTCTGCTGAGATACGAGGAAGAGATACAAAGGAAAAATTTGCAAATTTTATTCAAGGAGTGGTGGGCTGGCAAAGCCGACAAACCCACCAAAGAGATGTGCCGTATCCTCAAAAGGAAACACAACAGAGAATCGATCCCCTTATTGCTAGGCGCAAATGGCAATGTATGCAATACGGAAGAAGGTAATTTTGGGATCATTGAAGGGCACTTCACGAGACTCCTGGCGACCTCAAACCCCCTCTCCCACCATAGAAGGGACTGTATGGCAGCCATATCTAGGGTTTCCCCCCACAGGATACCACTCAACCTCCACTCTCTGCTTCATGCCTCTATCTCTGAAGCGGAAATCATTGAGGTCATTGATGCCCTCCCTTCAGGTAAAAGCCCGGGACCCGACGGGCTCACTAATGAGTTCTTTAAATCCTTCAAGTTGGTGGTTGCCACCCCTCTTCGTTTGGTTTGGCAAGAGGCACTCAAGTTTGGCGCACTTCCTTCTTGTCTCAACAATGGCATTATCAAGTTAGTACACAGAAAAGGGGAAAAGAACAGAATAGAGAACTGGCGTCCCATTACAATGCTCCAAACAGGATACAAGATCATCGCCAAAGTCATTGCCAACAGAATCTCTTGCCACTTGAGAGCGTGGTTAAGCGAGGACCAAAAAGGTTTCATCAAAGGCAGGTCAATTTTGGAAACCATTATAGATATCTGGGAAGGTCTTGAATTTGCAAATGAGTCTAAACAAGAAGTAGTATTCCTCAAGATCGACTTTGATAAAGCCTACGACAGGCTAGAATGGGACTATATTCTACAGTCGCTACAAGATCTTGGATGTAGTCAGAAATTCACCAAGATGATTGCGACCCTTCTCGGAAATGCATCAACCCAAATTAACATTAATGGAAAACTTTCAAAGGTGATCAAACTTAGAAGATCTATCAGACAAGGGTGCCCATTGGCTCCCCTTCTCTTTGCCATTGCCACGGAAGGGCTTAGCAGGCTGGTGGAGCATCAGGTGGATGCTGGTAACATTAAAGGCCTTCGTTTGCCGCATGACCACAGTCAGATCACCATGAGACTTTTTGCCGATGATATGAACGCTTTTGTTCACAATGATAGTACCAGCCTGGAGACGTTCTGGAAGTGTCTTGCTACCTTTTGTGAAGCCTCTAGATCCATAATCAACCACTCTAAGACCGCCTTTAGAGCTATTGGTGGGTCACAGCCCGACCTTCTCATTGATCATGGCTGTCAAATCATTCCGCAGGGCCAAATTTTTCGGCTTCTTGGGATTCCCTTGGGGTTTGGCGTCTCTATGGAACAGCGGTGGAACTAGGTGCTTGCCAAACTCAAAAACAAGCTTAACTATTGGAGAGGTATGCAAATCAATCTTGCTGGTCGTGCTATGGTTATCAACACGTTCCTCTTATCATCTACCATTTATTTCCTTTCTTGTTGGAGACCGAAAGAGCAAGATCTGTCCAAACTGGATAGTATTTGTAGAAACTTCCTTTGGACGGGCGACCACAATAGGAGGGGGGTGCCTAAAATCAAATGGTCCATCTGCACCAGCCATAGAGATAGTGGGGGACTTGGTATCTTGGACATTGGGTGCATGGCTAACAAACTGTCGGCCAAATGGATGATTAAGGCTTGGTGCAACGGGGAGGCCTCGTGGGCCAAGTTGATCTTCAGAAACAAGAATGAGTTGGCGCTCATGGGTTTCCCAAATTGGAAGAATCTTGACATCTTGACTTGGCTGTTTTCCCCGATCCCCGTCTTCCCGAAAGGCTCTAATCTGGTGTGCTCCCTTTGGAAGAGTTGGAATAAAGTCAAAAGCTTCACAAGAATAAGTGAAGACTGGAAGTGGGCTGCCGGTATCAGACAAAACGACTCTATCTGGTTTCCGATCCATGGCATCCGGAGTGTAGAATCTTGGAACATTCAAAATGCCAAGAAGCTATGGAACAAAGGCTTCAAAAAATGGAAGCATCTCTGGAAACAAGACACCAACCACTGGATCAACTTTGAGGATATTGACCCTAGCATCAACATTTCGCATGAAGAATGGAACACTTTGCAAAGCAGATGTCTCGCCTGGGACCAACACAAAGTTCGCCTTCTCATGGGACACGACATGTCGAGCTCGCTTGGTCTCAAATGGCACAATGGGAATAGCCTATCAAAAATCCCGAACATCAAAGAAACGATCAATTATCAGGTTAACCTCAACAAAAAGTGGTGCCTGTCATGGACGCGGCTTCGGTGGGACATGAAGTTCATGGCTATCTGGCACCCCCTCATAGAAATCAAAAAGTCTGTCCTCTTATGGCAAATTCTTCATCATGGAATCTGGACCAACCTTAAGGCTAGCAAAATTTGTGGGATCCCTCCCTGGTGCAAACGCTGCTACCGGTCTATCGAAGATGTTTCACACATCTTCTTTACCTGCCCCAACTCCAACAGACTCTGGCAGGTGGTTGGAAAGAGAATTAGACTTCAAAAACGTCTCAATTGGCAGCAAGCCCTGCTGGGAGAAGCGATCGGCTGCTCCGCGACTCTCTGGAACGCCATCAGAGGGGAGGTCCTATGGAAAATCTGGCGGGAAAGATGTGCTTTCAACTTCGGTGACTCCCCCAAGGAGTGGTCAATTGAGAAATCGCTGTTCCTCCTTGGCAATAGGATTGTCAACTGTAAAAAATCCCCCCCCTTTAGGCATCATCAAGTACTCCTCTTGATCGATAACAAGCTTAAACCCAAGTGGGCCCCACATGAGGGTGATGAGAGGGTAATTAACCTTCTTTGTAATGTCATCTAAGCTCTGTAAAAGCTTCCCCTGCTTTGTGGGATTTGGGGGGTCCCGTGGGCACTAGTCCCTTTCTCTTGTACTTTTCTTTATTTAATTCAAGTCCGGGAGAGTAGGCTTATGCCGAACTTCCTTTATATTAAAAAAAATAAAAATAAAAATTTGGAGACAAATGACCTACTTGAATTGTATCTACAAGATCTTGTTCTAAAACGTATTGAGGAGACTCATCCCCATGATGCACCTTATCATCCCTTCTCCACCAAAGGGTTTTGTTGAAGGTACCTTCGGCTTAGATGTTATTATTTCCATTTGGGAGGGTCTAGAATTTCCTAGTATATTGGATGAGGATTACTACTTCTTCAAGTTGGATTTTGAAGAAGATTGTGATAGAATAGAATGAGATCTTATCTTGCGATCTATTCAGGACATTGGTGCTTGAGAAAAAATTATTAGTATGTTAGAAATCTATTTTGCAATGCCTACTCTAGCGTGAGGAGGAATGGCTATTTCTTCGAGCCCTTAAGCTTTCTAAATCTATGATAAAATGTTTTCCTCTAGCTCCCTTGATATTTTTCATCTCTATTGATGCCTTGGGTTAGCTCATTAGATATGCTTTCACAAAGGGGACCATCAAGGGAGTTCTAATTCCTAACGCTCCTAACCAATAGTCCCTTGAAATGTTTGTTGACGATAAAACATGTGTACTAATGCTGACTCAAAATCAGCCTATACCCTTTAGGATTGTCTGAATACTTTTTATCGCGCAATTGGTTCAAAAATTAAACACTAAAACACAAGCTTTAAAGCTTCTAGCAATAATATTCCTAATTGTGTGTCTATTCTTGGAAGGAAAAATTTTGAGACTTCTAGGTAGTCGAATGGGTTTCAAAGTGACTCTTTAACAAAAGTGGGATTGGAAAATGCGAAATCGCAAAGGGAAATTGTTCAGGATGTGTAACTTATTGGACAATTCATTATGCTTGGTATATTACGTCCGATAAAAGTTTCTTAAAAATTGTCTGCAGTACGGATAATTATATGTTTATCTTCGTCTAATATCTGGGGTGCTCTTATAAGATTGAAAATTCATCTCTTCTCTCTTCTCTCTTCTCAAGTATAAATCTTGGTGTAATAACGGATTGTCATGTATTTTTGTGTCTCCTCACTTGTTCATCCCTATCGGTAGCCCTTATTTGCAAGTTTGGGCAAACTTGGTTGAAAGTTAAGAAGGTTTACTATCGAGAAGAGGAATTTCCTTGTAACCTGAATTTCTCTTTGCAAGAATCTCCATGAAATTGTTGGATTTCAATTTGTGACAGTGGTACTCATACTATAAAGAAACAGGAATGCTTAAAAGAAGGTATTACCTCATAAAGCTGCTTCCTTCAGGGTGGTGACATTATGTCTCATGATGTTTGCAAGTTTATTACTAATATGTCAGTTTCTTGCCAAAAATTCCCCATCTAGTACAAGAGGCTGTAGAGATGAAGAAGGCTTGCTACAATGTCAGAATCTTTTCCATTCAAGAAGTAGCTCAGGACATGTAACCAAATTTTAAGAGCTTTAAAGGATATGTTTCATGCTTTACTAGCAAACGTAACAATAGATTGAAAGTCCGATGGTCGAACAATAAGTGGAGATACACGTTTAATTTGATATGGGTCTTCCCCATTAGCATCGAGTACTCCTACCTCGAGTGGATTATTTAACACAATGTCTTGTGAGTGGGCAGTAAAATCTAGAGGATTACACCTTAAGTGAAGGCATGTGTAGATTTTGTGGTCGAGAGGAGGATTTACTCCACACCTTTGTTCATTGTTCTCATGCAAAGAATTTTCGGCACTCTTCAACCCTAGTTGAACTCAAAGTGCATCAAGCACTTAGACTCAAAGGATGTTTTCTCATTGTTGTGAAAAAATGGACTCAATGACGAGGAAGCTTTGGAGAAGCTATATAGTTTTTTTTTTTTTTTATATATATAAAGGAAGTTCGGCAATAGCCTACTCTCCCGGACTTGAATTAAATTAAGAAACAAAGGTACAATAGAAGGGGACTAGTGCCCACGGGACCCCCCAAATCCCACAAAGCAGGGGAAGCTTGAATGAATCCTAGGTTGCGTTACAGAGAAGGTTAATCACCCTCTCATCGCCCTCATGCGGGGCCCACTTGGGTTTGAGTTTGTTGTTGATCAAAAGGAGGACTTGATGGTGCCTGAAGGGGGGGGATTTCTTACTGTTAACAATCCTTTTGCCAAGGAGGAATAGAGATTTCTCGATTGACCACTCCCTGGGGGGATCGCCGAAGTTGAGAGCACACCTCTCCCGCCAAATTTTCCACAAGACTTCCCCTCTGATGGCGTTCCAGAGTGTCGCAGAGCAGCCGATCGCTTCTCCCAAAAGGACTTGTTTCCAACTAAGCTGTTTTTGAAGTTTGATTTTCATTCCAACCGTCTGCCAGATTCTGTAGGAGTTGGGGCAAGTAAGGAAGATGTGTGGGACATCTTCGATAGCCCGGTGGCAGCGTTTGCACCAAGGAGGGATCCCACAAAGTTTGCTAGCCTTATGGTTGGTCCAAATTCCTCGATGAAGAATTTGCCATAAGAGGACAGACTTCTTAATCTCTATAAGGGGGTGCCAGATACCCATGAATTTCATGTCCCACCGAAGCCGCGTCCAAGACAGGCACCACTTCATGTTGAGGTTGATCTGGTGGTCAGCCGTTTCTTTGATGTTCGGGATTTTGAGTAGGCTATTTCCATTGTGCCATTTGAGACCAAGCGATTTCGGTGTGTCGTGTCCCATAAGAAGGCGAGTCTTGTGACGATCCCAAGCGAGGCATCGGCTTTGCAAAGTGTTCCATTCTTCATAGGAGATGTTTATGCAAGGGTCAATATCCTCGAAGTTGATCCAGCTGTGGGTGTCATGTTTCCAGAGGTGTTTCCATTTTTTGAATCCTTTGTTCCATAACCTCTTGGCATTTTGAATGTTCCACGACTCCACACTCCGGATGCCATGTATCGGAAACCAGATAGAGTCGTTTTGTCTGATTCCGGCCGCCCACTTCCAGTCCTCACTAATTCTTGTGAAGCTTTTGACTTTATTCCAGCCTTTCCAAAGGGAGCACACGAGATTGGAGCCTTTTGGGAAGACGGGGATCGGGGAGAATAGCAGGGTCATGATGTCAAGATTCTTTCAGTTTGGGAACCCCATGAGAGCTAACTCATTCTTGTTTCTGAAGATCAGCTTGGCCCACGAGGCCTCCCTATTGCACCAAGCCTTAATCATCCATTTGGCTGCCAGTTTGTTAGCCATACACCCAATGTCCATGATACCAAGCCCCCCGCTATCTCTAGGGCTAGTGCAGATGGCCCATTTGATTTTAGGCACCCCCCTTCTGTTATGATCGCCCGTCCAAAGAAAGTTTCTACAAATACTATTCAGTTTGGACAGGCCTTGCTCATTCGGTCTCCAACAAGAAAGGAAATAGATGGTAGAAGAGAGGAGGAACGTGTTGATAACCATCGCACGCCCAACGAGATTGATTTGCATACCTTTCCAATAGTTAAGCTTGCTTTCGAGTTTGGCCAACACCCAGTTCCATCTCTGCTCCATAGAGACGCCAAACCCCAAGGGGATTCCAAGAAGTCGAAAGATTTGGCCCAGCGGAATGATTTGACAGCCATGATCAATGAGAAGGCTAGGATGATGTCCCACAATAGCCCTAAAGGCGGTCTTAGAGTGGTTGATTTTGGATCCAGAGGCTTCACAAAAGGTAGCAAGACACCTCCAGAAAGTCTCCAGGCTGGTATTATCATTGTGAACGAACGCGTTCATATCATCGGCAAATAGTCTCATGATGATTTGACTGTGGTCGTGAGGTAGCCGGAGGCCTTTGATATTGCCAGTCTCCACATGATGTGCCACAAGTCTGCTCAGCCCCTCGGTGGCGATGGCAAATAGAAGGGGGGCCAGAGGGCACCCTTGTCTAATAGATCTTCTAAGATGGATCACCTTCGAAAGTTTGCCGTTGACGTTAATTTGGGTCGTTGCGTTTCCAAGAAGGGTCGCGATCATCTTGGTGAATTTCTGACTACATCTGAGATCTTGGAGCGACTGCAGGATATAGTCCCATTCTAGCCTGTCGTAGGCTTTGTCAAAGTCGATCTTGAGGAAAACCACATCTTGATTAGACTCATTTGCAAATTGAATACCTTCCCAAATATCCATAATGGTTTCCAGGATAGACCTGCCTTTGATGAAACCTTTTTGGTCCTCACTAAGCCAAGATCTCAGGTGGCACGAGATTCTGTTGGCAATGACTTTGGCGATGATCTTGTATCCTGTTTGGAGCATCATAATAGGCCGCCAGTTCTCGATTCTGTTCTTTTCCCCCTTCTTGTGTATCAACTTGATAATTCCATTATTTAGACAAGAAGGAAGAGCACCAAACTTTAGCGCTTCTTGCCAAACCATCCGAAGAGGGGTGGCAACCACCAGCTTGAAGGATTTAAAGAACTCGTTAGTGAGTCCGTCGGGTCCCGGGCTTTTACCGAGAGGGAGGGCATCAATGACCTCAATGATTTCTGATTCAGAGATAGGGGCATGAAGCAGGGAGTGGAGGTTGGGTGGTATCCTCCGGGGGGAAACCCTAGAAATGGCAGCCATACAGCCCCTTCTATGGTGGGAGAGGGGGTTCGAAGTTCCCAGGAGTCTCGTGAAGTGCCCTTTGATGATGCCAAAATTATCTTCTTCCGAATTGCATACATTGCCATGAGGATCTAGTAGTAGGGGGATCGATTCTCTGTTGTGTTTCCTTTTAAGGATGCGGCACATCTCTTTGGTGGGTTTATCGGCTTTGCCAGCCCACCACTCCTTGAAGAAAATTTGCAGGTTTTTCCTTTGTATTTCTTCCTCGTATCTCAACACCGCTCTGATTTTTTGGAGACCTTTCTGGGCTTGGTGTTTTCCTTTGTTCACTTCCTCCTCGAGCCGCGAGAGTCTGTGGTAAAGAGCTTCCCTGCGAGCCCGCCGCACAGTCTCGAGCATCTTCTTAGTTCTGATCATGATCTTACGAGACTTGTCGACCGCACTTCTCCAGCACTTGGCTGGGGCCAAGGCAGAAGCGAACACCATCTTCCACACATCGGCAATTTCTTGATGGACGGAGGGGAGAGAGAAGGTGGTTGCGTTGGCATGGAACCACGGAGCCTTGCGGATCTTGTTGGAAGGTTGAAAAGTGATAACGATCGGGTAGTGATCAGAGATAGTGAGGTCAGTGCGTTGCGGGATGGTAGGGTGGCCCCACTGATGAGTAAAACTCTGAGAGATGTAGCATCTGTCGAGTCTAGCTTTCCTCAGGTCCTCGCCCGCTTGGAGATTCGACCAAGAAAAGCCATTCGAGTTTTTGAATTCAATCAAATCCAAGTGAAGTTTGGTCATGTCCCACGTTTCTTTCTCCCGACTGTCGATGACCCTGCCCTTGCCCATCCATCTGTCCGTAGGGTCCTCCACCATGTTGAAGCACCAGCGGGGGTCTGGAGGGGATTTGGAGAAGCTATATAGTTTGGAAGATCTACCTCAGTACAGAATAAATGTTTTTTCAAGGATGAGGTACAAACTCTTTATGTCCCTTGAACTGTGCACTAACGTCTATTGATTTGATTATTGGTCTATCTCCCATCAATTTTGTAAAGTAAGTCCCATCAATTTTGTAAATAAATGATAACTAAGTTGTGTACATTTGAGGCCTTTGATTAGTTCATGATCTCAATCCGATTTCCCTTCAGAACATAACTTTTCCATCATTTTGAAAGAGGATATATGTATAAAAACATGTTTTATACGTCCAAACCTCTAGGTATTTTAATGTTCATCGTTTCCATAGTCTCTTATTTTTTTTCTTACGTTCCTTGATGGTAAAAACTTTCAACCTTGAGCTATAAACGTCTTCTGTCTTTCAGGTCGGATTTCGGCAGAATAATATGAGTTTGCAATCTTTCTATCCATTAGAGGTATATGATAATTTCATAAAAAAACAAGAACCTCCAAAGATTTACTATAACTTTTCAAAGTTGAGTTAGCTTCAACAACGTTTAGCAACGTCTAAAGGCTTTTTTTTCATTCCGTTAGGATCTAAAATACATTACTAAAAAAGGGATTTGAAGACCATTTTTGGGCCCGCTTTGCAATTCTTGATTAAATAGGGATGTAAGGAGCTATGTAATGGGCAAATCTTTGACCTCCTTGATATCAAAGTGGGCTTTGAAGTTTCTATGGGCTAGCGTTGAAACTAGGTTTTGGCCAAACTAGATGATAAATTGGCATATTGGAAGGGCATGCATCACAACCTATAGCATGGCATGCAATGGTCATCACATCCTCCATTATTTCTTCTATTATCTATTTTCTTGCACGTTTGGAACTAAAAGACAAATAAGTAGTGAAGCTTGAAAGAGCTTAAAAAATTTTTCTATAGAATGGTGATCCCAATAGAAGGGTCATTCCATAAACCTAGTGGAACTTGTGAGCTAACCACAAAGATTATAGTGGGTTAGGAATTCAAAGTTTGGGTGGTATGGTTGATATGCAGGAAACCAAGTAGTTGATCAAAGCATGATGCAGCATGGATGCTTCATGGGCTAAGATGATTCTCGAAAAAAAATCATCTCTTTTGTTTTTCAGGAATCCCTAGGTGGAAGAATATTAATCTTCTCACCTTTATGTTTTCTTAGGATCTTCTAACTCGAAAAGATTCTGATGTTATTTCCTCCTTATCGAAGAGTTGGAACAAAATGAAACCATATATCAAGGTGATGAAGATTGGAAGTGGGTGGCTAAGATTGGGCAAAATGATTCTATTTGGTTTCCTATTAAGGGAATCAAAGAAATGGACTCTAACAACGTCTAACAAGCTAAGAAGATAAGGAACGAAGGATTTAGTAAATGGAAACATCTATGTAACCATGAAAGAGGTCATTGGACAAGATTTGAGGGCATTAACCCCATTAAGAGATTTGATTATGATGATTTGTGCCTTCTCAAATAGAGAATGAAGGCTTAGAACAAATCTAAGGCTACTCCCCTTATCGAGAATGATCCACCCCAAATTGAAGGGTTCAGATGGAACAACTGAAATAAATTGGATACAATTTTGAGGATCCATAAGAGCGTTGACTTGCATACCTCCCTTAACACGCTATGCTGCATGAATTAGTCTAAAATCGCATGGCATCTTATGTGGGCATCTTCTCATTGAGAACAAAAATCATTCCTTATGTTGAAAAGCATCCATTGTGGAATATGGACTAATGCCAAAGCTAATAAAATCTTATGGGTCCCTCATTGGTGCAAGTGCATCTATGGGGTAGATAGGGCCTTGGCCATCGCATCTTGTGGTTGCAAAGAAGCTTTAGATATGGAAATCTCTTACCAAGGTTTTCACCTTATAAAATAAACCTAACTCAAAACAAGCATTAATTTGTGAAAAAGTTGATTGCTCTTCTACCTTGTGGAATGCCATGAGATGGAAAGTGCTTTGGAAGCCATGGAAAGAAATATGTGTAATCAGCTTTAATGTCCATCCAAAAGAATGGTGGATTGAGAAATCCCTAGGCTTGTTCGGTAGAAGGATAGCTAAGTGTACAAAATCACTACCTTTGAGGACCATAGGATGCTTGTCTTGGAAAACAACAAGATTGAAAACAAATACGTTTCTCAGGAGAGTGAGGAGAAAAAATATTAATTATCTCAATAACATGGTTTAAACTATTATTCACTTGCACAATCTTAGGTCTCCTATCAGTTTTGGACTATCGTAGTTGTTATCCCTTCCTACATGTGCTTTGTGGGATAGAACAGATCCCAAGGGCCCTAAGCCCATTTATTACATAATTTTTCTTTTATTAATTTGAGCACGAGATAAGGTCTCGGCATAACTTGCTTTTTATTTAAAAAAATGTGGTTTAATCCCTTAGACTATATAGTCTTTGTCCCATTGATCCCTAAGACTTGTTTGGATTTATTTCTAACATCGAGATCCATATAACATCCCTTCGTATAATACATGTTGATTATTTCTAGTTGAGGATAGACTAATATCTTCTATCATAATTCCCAAGGAATGTAAATATTGTAATTCTCAAGCATTGTAGCCGAAATCATTACAAACGAGATTACTGGTGATATTAACATTGGATATTTTATAGAATTTTTTTCTTTAAGTTTTTTCATATTATTTTTTAATCTAAATAAAGTTTAGCCTTAGCCTACTCTCCTAGACTTGACTTAAATAGAAAAGAAAAAAAAGTTACAAGTGAAGGGGACTAGTGCCCATGGGACGCCTCGAGTCCCATAGAGTAGCAATAGACCTTACAGAGTTTAGATGACATTACAAAGAAAGTTAATCACCTCTCATCACCCTCATGTGGAGCCCACTTGGGTTTAAGCTTGTTGTTGATCAAAAGGAACACTTTATGATGCCTGAAAGGTGGAGATTTCTTATAATTGGAATTTTTTTTACTAAGGAGGAACCGCGATTTCTCAATCGACCACTCTTTGGGGGAGTTCCCAAAGTTATAAGCACATCTTTCCTACGAGATCTTCCAAAGGACCTCCCCTCTAATGGCATTCCAGAGAGTCATCGAGTAGCTGATTGCTTCTCCCAGCATAGCTTTTTTCCAACTCATATGATTCTAAAGTTGATTTTTCTGTTCGATAATTTTCCAAAGCCTATTGGAGTTGGGACAAGTAAAGAAGATGTGACCAACATCTTCAATGGACCTACAACAGCGCTTGCACTAGGGAGATGCCCCACAAATTTCTCTAGCCTTTAGGTTGGCCCAGATTCCACGATGAAGAATTTGCCATAAGAGGATATACTTTTTTTTTCTATGAGAGGGTTCTAGATAGCCATGAACTTCATATCCCATCATGGCCATGTCCATGAAAGGCACCACTTCTTGTTGAGGTTGACCTAATAATCCATGTTTCCTTTGATATCCAGGATTTTTGTTAGGAGGTTACCATTATTCCACCTGAGACCCACCGGGCACGGCAAGTCCTGTCCCATGAGAAGATGAACTTTAGAGCAGTCCTAGGGAAGACTTCTACTTTGTAAAATATCCCATTCTTCATATGTAATGCTGATGCTAGGGTCAATATCCTTGAAGTTGATCCATTGGTTGGTGTCCTGTTTCTAGAGATATTCCATTTTCTGAAGCCCTTGTTCTACAGCCTCTTGGCATTTCTAATGTTCCAAGATTCCACATTCTTGATGCCATGGATCGAAAATCAGATAGATTCATTTTGTCTAATATCCACCACCCACTTCAAATCTTCACTAATTCTTATGAAGCTTTTGACTTTATCCCAACTCTTCCATAGGGAGCACACCAGCTTCGAGCCTTTCAGGAAAACCGAGATCGGGGAAAACACAAGGGTCAAAATGTTGAGAGTCTTCTAATTCGAGAATCCCACAAAAGTCAATGCATTCTTCTTTTGAAGATCAATTTGACCTAGGAAGTCTCCCCATTGCACCATGTCCTAATCATGCATTTGGCAGCAAGTTTGTTAGCCATGCATCCAATGTCCAAAATACCAAGGCCCCCACTATCCCTTTGGCTAGTGTAGATGGACCATTTGATTCTAGGGAACCCCCCCTATTGTTGCGCTCTCCCATCCAAAGGAAGCTTTTGCAAATTCTTTTGATTTTGGAAAGCTCTTGCTCTTTCGGTCTCCAAAATGAGAGGAATTAAATGGTTGAGCAAATGAGGAACCTATTAATAACCATTGCATTACCTATGATACTGATTTGGATACCTGTCCCATAGTTTAGCTTGCTTTTGAGTCTGTCAGGACCTAGTTCCACCACTGTGCCTACAAGAGCCCAAAGCCCAAAGGAATCCCAAGAAGTTGAAGCATTTGTTTTAAAGGAATGTTTGGACAGACATGTTCAATGAAAAGGTGAGGTTGGATACCACCAATAGCTTTGAAAGCGGTTGTTGAGTGGTGGATTTGGACCTAGAGGCTTCAAAGAAAGTATCCATGCACCCCCAAAACATCTCCAAGTTGTTACTCTTGTTGTCGAGAAACACATTCATATCATCGACAAAAAGCATCATGGTGATCTGGCCATGGTTACGAGGCAAGATGAGGCGTTTGATATTACCAACTTCTAGTTGTTGTCCCACCAATTGGCTAAGCCCTTCCATAGGGATGCCAAAAAGAAGGGGAGCTAACGGGCACCCTTGTCTAATTGATTGTTTTAATTTGATCGCCTTCAAAGGATGGCCATTAGCATTAATTTGAGTTGACACGTTTTGTGAAAGGTTTGAGATCATCATCCTGAATTTTTGGCTACAACTGAGATCTTTAAGAGATTGCAAAATATAGTCCCATTCCAGCCTGTTGTAAGCTTCGTCAAGGTCGATCTTGAGGAAAATCACATCTTGTCTTGACTCATCCGCAAAGTCTAGACCTTCCCAAATATTAATTATGGCTTCCAATGTTGACTGACCTTTGAAAAAAAAAACTTTTTTGTCCTTTCTTAGCCAAACTCTCAAATGACCAAAAATTCTGTTGACTATGACTTTGACAATGATCTTATATCACATTTGAAGTACCATAATCAGACACGAGTTCTCAATTCTATTCTTTTTCCCTTTTTTGTGGATTAACTTGATAATGCCATTCTTGAGACAAGTTCGAAGCATGCCAAACTCGAGTGCCTCTTGCCAGACCAAACAAAGAGGGGTGGCCATCACCAACTTGAAGGAATTAATGAACTCATTAGTGAGCCCGTCTAGCCCCGGACGTTTCCCATTGGGAAGGGCAGCAATGACTTCAATGATTTCTTTTTTCGAGATAGGGCCATCAAGGAGGCCATGAAGGTTGTGTAGGATCCTGTGACAGGACACCCAAGAGATGGCCACCATGCAGTCCTATCTATGAGGGGAGATGGGAGTCAAGATCCCCAAGAGTCTCGTAAAATGATTGTCAATGATTCTGATATTTTCTTCTTCCGTATTGCATACATCACCATTTGAGTCTAGCAACAAGGGGATTGTTTCTCTCTTTTGTTTCCTTTTAAGAATGTTACACATCTGTTTAGTGGGCTTGGTGTCTTTGGCACTGCACCACTCCTTAAAGAATATTTGGATATTTTTCCTTTGTATTTCTTCCTCGTATCTCAACAGTGCTTTAATTCTTCCTAGACGCTCCTAGGATTGAGCTTTTCCTTTGTTCACTTCCTCCTCAAGAGTCTAGAGTCTATGATATAGAGCTTCTCTATGCCCACAACAAATAGTCTCGAGCATCTTCTTGGTTCTTATCAATATCTACCAGGACTTATCAACCGCACATCTCTAGCTCTTGGCTCATGACAAAAAGGTGGTGAATGCCTCCTTCCACACTTCAACAATTTCTTGAAGGATGGAGGGGAAAGAGAAAGAAGTGGATCATGCATGAAACCAAGGATCCTTATGGGTTTTGGTGAGAGATTGGAATGAGATAATGATTGGGTAGTGATCAGAGATGGTGAGATCAATGCATTCTGAGAGGGAAGCATGACCCCACTAGCAAATAATGCTCTGATGTAGCTTCTATGTAGTCTAGATTTCCTCAAGTCCTCATCCACTTGGAGATTTGAACATGAAAATCCATTCAAATATTTAAATTCGACCATATCCAAGTGCAGTTTGGTTTTGTCCTAAGCTTCTCTCTCAAGCCTATCTATGACCTGGCCCTTGTTGTTCCCTCTGTCTGCAGCATCCTCCACCATATTGAAGTCTCCCCAAATAAGAACGTTGTGGGGGAGCGAGTCCAAGGAGGCCTAGGTCTCTAGTCTCTCCAACTCTTCGTTTGGGCCATACATAAATGCCAACGTGAATCAAAAGGGGGCGCCAAAGGAAACAGTGATCCATCAATGGCTTTGATTCTCAATGTAGTCTTAAGGTTTTCAAACCAGAATTGATTTATCGCAATTACTCTCCCATCGTACCCCAAGGGTGCGACATCAAAATCGAGACATGGGCCGGGGAGACATGTCTAAGATGTTTCTAGAGGTATGCTCCATCAATTTTAGTCTCTTGAATACAGATAAATTCAGGGTTTAGGTTAATGTCACAAAGCCATTGACCAATCATGGTCGCTCTTGAGGGGCCAGTCAACCCCCTAGCATTTAAGGAGATGATGATCATTGTCGTAAGTTACCCTCTTTGACGGAAAGGGCCATATCCTTTCTCCTCTTGGATTTGTCTTTGTTTTTCACTAGAAGGTGGTCCCGACTTATTAATTTTTTCTTGTGGGAGCTTTTCCTAGGTAACGCAATAGGCTATTTTCCCTTGCTGAAGGCCTTGTGTTGGAATGAGGCAGAAACAGTTTCTGGAAGAGTTAATCCAAGGATGGAACTTTTATTATCCATATTGTCTTCCTTACTAGTGGTAAAGCCATCTTCTTTGCTTGAAGTGTAGCCCTCCTAATTGGTTTCTTTATTGTCAAGGATCTCTAGGGCTTTGTCGTTGGTCTCCACCTCAAATTGGTTCCTACCTGGGTAATCAAGCTCATTAATCTCCTTTTCGAGATTGCAATACAAGTTGTTTGGGGGGGGGGGGGGTATTTGGAATAGAGTTCCTCTCATAAATCACCCTAGGAATTCTTTTCCTTCTTCTTCTGAGTTTTGTCGTTGGAAGGATTCCATCACTCTGATTGACATTTAGAAAAATTGAAAATTTTGTTTCGAATTGGTCATTGCAAAACTCTCAAGAACTTCTTTGATATGTTTTTTTGAACTAATTTCCCTCTCTCTTGAGTATTTGCAGGCCGACGAAGATGGAGATGTGCATTAAATAGGTGCATCCAACTGATCAAGACCCTATCACTTTATGTGTATTTGCACCTTTTGATATCTTTAGTTTTATGTGTTGTATTTATAATACAAGTGAATATGTGATACCCTATGTATATGTGTGGAATTTCCTATGCATGCTTTTAAAAGTATAGTATATAAAAGGGTAAATGAGTAAAGCAAAGAAAACCCTCGAATGTTTGAGGTGATTGATTACTCAGCATATATAATAATATGAAATTATATTGAGGAAACATTGTATTCTGGCTAGCTATAGAAGGCCTCTGCCCATTTTACCATGCAAAGAGAGAAAATTGTAGGTCCACATGTTTATATATGTGAATTTATTTGTGAATACATGTGAGCATTTAAGTATGTGAGATGTGTGTGAATGTTTGATTTATTTTGTATTAATATGTTAAATATTTATATATTTATATTAATATATGAGTAGTTAATAATTAACTTAATAACTTAAGTAATAATATTAAAGCAAAACCTTAACAAACTATAAGAAACAAAAAAATAAAAATGAGCGCATAAAATATGTCTACGTGCATATATGAGATAGTCATATATATTAATACATAAGTAAAGTAATTTCTGTGCGTGTGAAAGTGTGCCCACATGTCTATGTATGTTTTTAGTAGTTATGTATATATGCCTATGTTTTTGTTTTGGGTAACTGCGTGCACATTTTTTATTTGTAAGTGTATATATATATATATAAGTATTATGCATGTTCTGTTCTTTCTAATGTTTTTTTCTCACAGGTAATCTCTCTTTCCTTCTTCTGCTATACCTACATGAGGAGAGAAAGAGAGAGAGATGGACCCAAAGATTCTCGATCTGTTCTGTGTGTGGTTGTTTTTGAGTTCGCCTTTGGGACTATGCTCTGTCATCGCAAGTGATTCTGATCATGAGACAGACGGTGAAACGAAGGGGGCTCGAGAGCGAAAGAGAAGAGAAGAAGGGAGAATGTCAGGAGGAGCTTCTACCATATCTCCCCCCCTCTTCTCCCTCTTTCTTCGACAGAGCTTTGCATTTCTCCTCACACTTCGGTCCCTACCTCTAGTTTCCCTTCTGTTCACTGTGCGCAATGTGAATTGAAGAGGTAAGATGCTTGATTTGCATTACTCTAGTCATGATCGAATTTATGCACCTTGTTTGTTTTCCTTTGTCTTCTTCATAGCTCTATTTGGACTTACAGAGGACGTTATATATATACCATCAAATATGGCACTTTTTCTGAAAGAGAGAGAGGCTGTGAGGTTATGCGCATTTTTTTTGGTCCATGCGTACAGAGGCATATGCCATCATGCTCTCTCCTTCCCTTTTAGTAGACAGAGAGAGAGACACTGAGCGCCTGGTCATCTCCCCCTTCTCCCTAAATCTTCCAGCTGTGTGCATATAGATGAAGTCACGCTAAGAAAGAGAAAGAGAAAGAGAAAGAGGGAGAAAGAGAGACAGACACCTATGACTCTTTTCTCTCCTCTCTTCGACATGAAGTCTTGATTAAGGTTCTTCTGCGATTCCACACAGATAAAGAAATTGATAAAGAAAGCATCACACTAAGTCGGCATGCTATGCATCTTGTGATTTAAGTAATGCACAGATATATATGTGGATACTCGTAGGTAGAGTAAAACTTATTTCCTATTCAAAGGTCTCATTTTCTGCTGCTCTTCGATCGTACCTGGTGCCCTCAGAGACAAACGATTCATTTGATTGTTTCCCCTTTTCTTAATATTACCATGGCTTCCATGAACAAAGAATTTAAAATGCCCGAAGCAATTGTTCTTTTCGAGGATTTGGACCCGTTTCGTCCAGGCACAATTATGTTTTTGGAGAATTGTAAAGCTATGTAACACACATTCACAAGGTAACACCAAGAGACTTTTGTGAATCTAACCTCTGACATCACTAAGCTTCATGTAATGCTAATGATGATAGTATGTTGGATTGTAAGATAATCGAGATATTGCTTCACAATCCTTCTTACAAATTCATCACTATTGGTATTAGCGACAAAGCAATAGAAGTTTCTAATGCTGCAGAGCATGTAGCGCATGTGAGAGAGATAGAGGGTGAGAGAGAAGAAGTCACCGATCCCCCCCGCCCCCCCCCCCCCCCCCCCCCCCCCCCTTCCGGTTGTGCATAATGTTATTGAGCATGTAAGGGAGAAAGAATTTTGTAAGTGTCCTCTGTTCTATTTATAGACAAGATAGCTATGTAGTATGCACCATGCGTGGAGGCATTCAAATATCTATAGCAAAGATATCACATCTTTCTGCTTGCTTTCAATGGAGGACATGGGTTAGTGCTTTATCAAGCTCATGAGAGGAAGAGTGCCGAGAGTAGTTACCAAGGAGATCCGAGGTGAAAGACACGTAAGAAGAGAGTGTCAAACATCCAAATCTTCACCTTAGATTAGAGTCTCAATACAAAATAAGCGCGACTCATCTACATGCACAAAGCAGCCATCAATCACATGTAAAATCATATCCTCAGACAAAGTTATACATCCCAAGAGAACTGTGCCCATTTCCATATACAAGGTGTTACCTGTATGATATAGGTTTACACAAATTTTGATTAATAGAGACATTGCTCAATTATGTGTAGAACATATAGGCACACATAGTTTGGTTTATCCTTATCTTCATACCCTAGTGGTTGAGCCATGTAAACTTCTTGTGAGATCCATCCATTTAGGAATGCATTTTTAACATCTAAGTCATACAAGTTCCATTTCTTTGAAGCAACAACACTTACGAAAACTCTAATTGTTGGCATCTTAGCCACATGTGAGAAGGTTTCCTCATAATCTACCCCATGCATTTGAGTAAACACCTTTGCTACTAGCCTTGCTTTATACGTGTTGATTGAACCATCTGAGTTCTTCTTGACTTTATAAATCCACCTAGATCCAATTACCTTCATGCTTGGTTTCTTGGGAACCAAATTCCAAGTGCTATTCACCTAAAGTGCTTCAATTTCTTGTTGCATGGCTTTTCTCCATTCTTCCTTCTTATTGGCTTCTTCAAATGAAGAAGGCTCTTCTGACAAAGAATCTTTAGTCATGTATATAGAATGCTTGGTGACTAATGATGTGCCATAGCCATATCTTATGGGTTTTTTAGTCTCCCTTTGAGATCTTCTTAGTGCTTGATTGGATGACTCTAGAATGTCCTCCAATTTCTTGTATTTTGTCTTGCCCTTGAACTTCCAAGCTTTGAAGTCAATTTGTTCTTCATCTTTTGAGTTGACATCTTCTACTATTTGTGGATCTTCTTGAGACCATAGAGTTGGAAAATCACTCTCCAAGTTATAAGATAGCTCAATCTTCTTGCAATCATCTTCAAACCATGAGTTATTTTCATCAAACACTATATCCCTACTAATTGTGAATCCTTTGTTAGTGGGATTCTACAACCTATATCCTTTCTAGTTTTGGTCATAACCAATGAATATAGGCTTTTCAGCCTTTGCATCAAGTTTCCCTCTAATCTGTGACGGTATATGTGCATAAGCAATGCACCCAAATATTTTACAATGGTCAAGAGAAGTTCTCATACCATTCCATTCTTCATAAGGTGTCCTTCCATCCAAGGACTTGGATGGAAGCCTATTAATTAAGTATGTGGCTATGGAAATAGCCTCTACCCATAAGTAGTTTTGAAGTTTCTTTTCATTCAACATTGATCTTACAACCTCTACTATCTGCCTATTCCTCCTCATTCCCACTCCATTCTGTTCAGGAGTGTATTTCTTTACACCTCTTTCCTATAAGAATGAGTCAAATTAATATGATAAATACTCACCACCTCCATCAGATCTTATCCTCTTCAAGATTCTACCTATTTGCTTCTCAACCAATGCCAAATACTACTTAAAACAAGTGAAAATTTCATCTTTATGCTTCAAGAAGTAAATAATTGTCCATCTACTATAGTCATCTGTGAATGAAACATAGAACCTTGATCCTTAGATTCATGGCTATCCGCAAGGACCCCACACATTTGTGTGCACAAGCTCCAAGTAGTCTTCATATATATATCCTCTTCTATTGAATGGTTGCCTATGTGATTTGACAAATTGGCATGCTCCACATTTGTAAATCATGTGTTGCTTGGACACATTTGGAATGGAAAGCACACTTTGATCCTTTCATATATGTTTTAGCATTCTTTCACCTATATGATCTAACCATTTATGCCATATCTCTAGTTCAGATAGGGTTTGATCTTTGTAACTGAAGAGTTCAATTTTTTGGTATCTTCAACTTCAAATGTAAAGAGTCTATCAGATTTCCCACCTTTTTCAGTCCTCTTGAAGCCTTGTTGAGGGTCCTCGACATAAGCTCCATGCCTTGTGGATCTAACCTATAAGTCCTTCTCAACTATCTACCCAACACTGATTAGGTTTTTTGTTATGGTGGGCACGTATATTACCTTACTTAAGAGGTTCATGCTACCATTAGAATCCTTGACATTCCTAATATTCTTAATAGAGTGTCTAGTGTCATCACGTATGTGCACTTCATGCATCCCTTTAGGTTCTTCAAGATCAAATAACAATGCTACATTTCCAGCCACATGATTGGAACAACAAGAATCAATATAGAAAAGATGCTCATCATCTTTGCCATGCTTGGATATCATGTTCATGATCAGTGGAGAATCCTCTTGGCCTTCTGTGTAGGTTTTATAATCTCTTTTACCTCTAAAGCCTCCTTGATTTTTGTTGTTGTAGCCTTGGTTGTAGTTGTGATAATAGTTGCTTCCTCCTTTGTTGAACCTATCTCTTCAAGGTGAAGAGTTGTATGATTTTCCCTTGGCTTGCTTTCCTCCTTTGCACCTTCCTATAGTACCTCTTCCTCTACCTGTGAAGTTCACTTGAGAGGTACTTGCCTCTTCTTCTTTCTTTTTACCTTTTCCTTTATCTCTACTTTTATTTCTATTTGTGTAAAGGGCAGAAGATTGATTACCCCTAGAGTTGTCTTCATTCTTGTTGAGCTTTGTCTCATGTGTGAAGAGTTGCCCCATCAATGCATTGAGGTCAGGTATTTGCATATCCATGTCTAACTCCATTCTTGTGGTGAAGGACTCCCACTTATCATCAGCCTTGATGCCATTTATAATCTGCGTTACTACCTGCTCTTCTTCCATCTATTCTCCAAAACTTCCAAGTTTTTCAGCTACAGCCTTCATCTTAGTCACATAGTCAGTTACACTTTTCTTTGGTTGCTTCTTAAAGGTTGTGAACTCAATCCAAGGTTGATTCTTCCTAACCATTGTATTTAATGAGAAGTATCAAGTGAGTACTTCCCAAGTCTCTTGGGAGGCTTTGCAATTCCTAATGAGGTAATAAGAAATCCGATATTGAGTTAAGTATATAAGACCTCGCTAATGCACACCATTCAATTAGCTTTTCTTGCTCTTCTCTTCTAGGTTGATGTTTGCTTCTAAATATTGGCATTTCCTCATATCTAGAGATGTATCCATATAAGATTCTTCCTTGGAGAAAGGCTTGCATCCTTAAGGACCATTTTCGATCTTTTCCCATGTCCAATGTGTCAATGAATGATGGAAATCCATCTCTCATTTTGCTTGTCATTGCTTTGATACCACCGTTGGAGGAGATGGTGGATAGATTCCAAAGATGAATTGCTTCTACAAAATCCTGCTTCACACTATCCAAGAGCATGATTTGGAGAGTATAGTAGACCCTTTGAACATGCTTCACAAATAATCACCTATGTGCTTTGGAGCATGATCCTCTAATCAAGGGATCAAGACAGATGAGTAGAAACTTCAACTAAGTGTGAAGACTTGCTATTTTGGTCTCTACACATGTTCAATAAAATGAATAGCACTTTCACCCTGCTAGAAATTGACTAAATTCCTTTTGGGAATATCTAATTAACTTAGTTAGCTAGCAATAATGATTTATTTCAACAAAACTAATGAATTTTACACTAAGAATAATTCGTAGCAAGTTAGAGGAGTAGCCCGATACTTTGAGGATGCTATAGTATGCAGATCAATGAGCAAAAATATAAAGATGTCTCGAGATTGAGAAAATCAATGATTATTAAACTTTGTATCTATGAAGTACATAGTGTGCTGAATCTATAGCACTTTTAATCACATCAAATGATCCTTTATACACTAAGAACAAGCTCTAACAAGTTCACTGTCTTGAAATGATCATAGCAGAGAAGTCAAGTAGAGAGGTAATCAATGTATATGTATTAGATCACATAGAAATACAATGATGTTGTCAATGTATAATTACACAATGTGATGATGATGAGAGAGCTATGGAATGATCTCTCTAATCACAAGAAAGCCCTCTCAATTTGATCTCCAAATGGGGCTCTACTCCACACAAGATTTTGATCCAATTTTATAGCTAGAGTTGGAGCCAACTTTTGAATTTAGATTCACGTTCTCACCATAAAGGGAGTCCTAAACTCTGGGCTTTACTTTCTCATCTATCAACTACCAAGAATTCGAGATTTTATTCCTCCTAACTCCTCATGGGATTAGTGCAATGAACATATGCACTTTTATAAGGATAAAAGTAATTGGCTTTCACAAGGGAGTAGTCATATGTGACTATATGAGATAAATGTTAATTGTTCAAGTATGTAGGCTTGGACTCATTTGCCCCAACACATCCTTAGACTTAATTCTAGCATAGGTAGACCCATCATCATGGCTTTTGTTTCCATACGACTCTCACAAATAAAGGGCTCCCCTAAGAGAACTTCATAGGAGCAAATATATTGAATAAAGAAGTGTTCTTCTGTAATTTGTCCTATGGATATGGGCACACTAGCACAAGCTCCATACAAGGTACCTACATCATTATCTGTAGCTCTCATATGCCATCCATAATCATTATCTATGGGCCATCGATATTTATCATAGACCTCTCTTGAAATCACATTGATTTAAAATCTAGAATCTACTAATGCATTTACAATTATAGCATTCTTATCATTGCCCTTTTTAACATGCATCTCTGATGTGCCTCTAGAACAAAATTTTCTTTTAAAGTGAATTTCAAGATTGTTTTAATGAGTTTCATGGTCAAGTTGAATAGCTCCTAAGATATTTTATTAACATTCAGGTCATCATCATCAAGGTTCTCTTCATTGGATTCATCAATGTTTAAGGTTTTAGTCAGGCTTTAGTCATAGCTTGATCTTGATCTAGAGATTCTTGCATCTTAGTACCTAGATTAAGCAAACACCTCTTCCTTTTAACTAGGTTGATAAAGTTATCCTTAAAAACTTACTTTGGAATACAGAAAAGTGTTCTAAAGACATAATCACTTGACTCTTAAGCAAAATGTCATCTAAAATCTCCATAGGATCTGACTTTTCTATAAATTTTTAAAAATCAAGATGGAGTTAGGCTCTCTTTGGTTTCTTTCTTTTTCATTAGAATCTAGTTTTTGTTCATGATCTTATATTTGGTCTTGAGTTTGCTTTGATTGCTCTTGTTTCTCTTAAGGCTTTGGTTCATTTTTTTGTGCTTTGTCTTCTTATCTTTTTGTTTCTCGTGTTGTTTTTTCATTCGGTTGTGATTCTTGTTTTCTTTATCTTTGGTTTGTGATGTTTCCTCTTGCTGTATGATGGTTTCTATTCCCTCTGAGGTTTGTTTTTCAATCACCCTTCTTTCACTAGGCTCCGTTTCATCTCTTTTTTTAGTTTTCTTCTACATTGGATATGTGATAAATAAGAGATTGACCTTGTATAGAAGACTCCCAAACTCTTATTCTCCTAAACACATCTTGTGCTCTTACTAAAGCGTCTATGGAGAATTCAAATTCCTTTGTGCGTTTAGGGTTCACAATCTCTCAAAAAGTGCTCAAACGAAAAAACCATTTAGATTTTGAGGGTTTTGATTAACTTGTGATGGGAGATTTTGAAATTGAGGATTTTCTTGACAAGGTATTGATTGAACATGATAATTAGGATTTTGATAAGGCAATCCATGTATGAGAGGAGCTTGGGGAGCAGCATGGTACTTGATGTGTAAGAAAAGCTTCCATAGTATATGATTGATGATTTTGAATTTTTTTTTTTGAGGATTTTGAAAAGTTTTTTGAGAAGCTTGAGGATACATGTTCTGATAAATTTGAGGATTTTTCACATGAGGATGAGGCTTTTGCATTGAAGAATTATGGATTGGAGGAACTTGATATGCTTTAGTAGGACCTACTTGTGGATTTTGATTGGGCGCTATAACAAGTTGATAAGGTTCTTGAAAAGACATTGGGTTCATTTGACTTTGGAAAGTTTTGATGCAATTAAATTGTAAAGCATTTACTATCTTGGCCAAATTGGATTGTGTAGCAATAAGATCCACTTGCTTACTGAGGATTTCCACATTTTATAGTTCAATTACACTATTATTTGGCTCTACTTTAAAACCTTGACTAGGCTCCATCATTTGAGGAATAGGAGTAGAGTCAAAAAGCAAAGCATGGGATTGTTTTCTAACTTGATTATTAGCTTATGGAAGGCAAGCTTGAGGAAGACTAGTTTGCTCATAAACCATGGATCATTTTTTTATGTCTATGGGCTACACCCTCTAATACTCTACGCACTTTTTGCCAATTGTCAGTAAGACCACTATGCTTATCCAGTTCTTCTAATTGTTGTTCAACTTCCCTATGAGTTTCAGCATGAAGAAGCTTAAGAAAATTGATCACAAGATCAGGGTCCAAAGTTATCTTATCCTCATTAGGAAGTTCTTCATAGCATCTAATATACTCATTTTTCAAGTGAGTAATAGATCTACAAGGATTTGTGGAATTGACCCATCGTAAGAGCCTATTCTGCTTATGTTGGCTATAATCCTCAAGATAGAATTCTACTCTTTATAATTCTATGAACATCTACTTTCTATATTCTGATTATGTTGGCTATAATTCTCTGAGCATCTACTTTCTAAATCACTCAAAGAAAGACTATCATATTGAGTGACCCACTTATGATAAAGATATCAACAATTCGTTCAAAGAATGTGTTATCAGGATCTTACTCACACGGACACAAAGGTTATGGATGTAGAAAACACATAGAAAAATAAACATGCAAGGAGACAAGACATAATGCACTATTGGGTGGAATCTCTTCCCATGCACTCTGTTTCAATAGGCCATAGAGTGCATGTATTTATATGAATTTTTTGTTATGTCCCAATATTGGTTACATGAGAGCACCTTCAAAAATCATGCGTGAAAGTAAAAGTTGGTAACTTTTGTAGAAAGCCTTTGCTTTTAATATTAGAAATTGTGGTCTACAATGATCCTTATTCTAACCACTACTTTTCTAATTGTTTCTAACAATAGAACCTTCTACGTTGGTTTAATAAATTATATGTCATGATGCACCTTTTTCTACACATCCAGGTTATTCAAGGACCTATGTTAAAACAAAGTATTCTTACTTTTGGCCATGTATGAAGCAGGATATTAGAAAATATATTAGTGAATGTTAGAAGTGCCAACAGGTGAAATCTGAGTTTAAGAGCATGCCTAGAATGCTTCAACCTTTTGATGTTCCAAATCAAAAGTGGGAGTCTATTTCTATGGACTTTATCAATAAGCTACCTATGACTAGAAGTAAGCATGATACCATATTTGTTGTAGTCGATCAGCTTACCAAGATGGCACATTTCTTTCCTATGAAAAAGAGTGATACTGCATTCAATATTGCAAGAATCTTTGTAAAAGAAATTTTACGATTGCATGGAATGCCTAAAAGCATAATTTTTGATAGAGACTCTAGATTTACATCAAGCTTTTGGAGAATCGATTGGAACTCAACTTCGTATGAGTACAACTTTCCATCCACAAACTCATGGGGAGATCGAGGGGATTAACAGGGTAGTTGAAGATATGTTGCATATGTATGTGAATGAAAAGCAGGATAATTGGAGTGAATATTTACCCTTGGTTGAGTTTGCATACAATAGTGCATGGCATGCATCTATAAAACTGAATCCATTTGAAGCTATGTACGGTTATAATTGTTTGAGTCCACCTTCGTTTTTGGGTTTTCCAAATAAAGTAGAAGTGTCCAAAGAAATGCTTGATAAAATGGATGAAGAACTTGGGAAAAATAAGAAACACATAAAAGAAGCTCAGAAAAGACAAAAGAAATTCTATGATTTAAAGAGAAGACCACTTGAATTTCAAGTTGATGATATGGTATTTCTTAAAGGTAATCCTCACCGATCTAACTTGTTGCTAGGGAAGGATCATACACTTTCTCCTCGATATGAAGGTCCTTTTAAAGTTTTGAAAAATATTGGATCTCTTGCTTATTTGCTGGAATTACCTAAACATTTAAATGTGCATCATGTATTTCATGTTAGCTTACTTAAAAGATATGTATCTAATGTTGCTCATGTTTTGCATGACAATTATGGGCTAAAAGATGATGGTTCTTTTGAGTTTCAACCTGAAATAATATTAGACAGAAAGGAAAAATTTCTTAGAAATAGATCTATAGTAGAAATTCTAGTGAAATGGCACTCATATTCAGTAGAACATTCGAGTTGGGTGAAATTAGAGGATTTTCTTACACATTATCCTTCTTTCTAACTCTAAGGACAGAGTTCTTAAAGGGGGGAGGAATTGTAATAGGCCTCTTTTGTAGTGAAATAATTCATTTTCTAAATTTCATTGTGGGGATAATGCTTAGAATGAATAAATAGGCCATTTTATGCATGTAGGAAAAATTTTGGGTTGAAAAGTTTCATATTCTCTCTCTAGACCTTATTCATATCATGTTTTCTACTCAAATTTTGAAGGTGAAGATGAAAGAATTAAGAAAAACTCTATGAGAGAAAGGTAGAGCAAGTATAGGAGAATAAAAGTGTCTGAGTGAAAGTTTTGTGAATCATGTTTTAAGTACCTCGTTCAAGGTCCTACATTTAGTTCATTGTAAGAAAATGCCTTGATTTTACTCTCTCTCTAGAATTTTGAAACTTGCAGGGCTCAAAATGGGATTTGGAGGTGGATTTGGACCTCGGACGTCTCTAACATTATTGTGCAGATCGCAGAATTGAATAAAATTGTCTCTCACAATCTTAAGGTAATTCCTCACCGTTTTTGAGTTAGAGGGCAATATTTTAAATGATCAGTGAGAATAACTCGCATCAAGGACTTGTTGAAAATACTCAGATTTTAATATCTGGTATTCAATTCAGGCGAGTGGGTCTTTGTATACATTGAGTGAATGCGTTTCCCCAATGTCTTCTATTTTCTTAACACAATTTGCACATCGAAGCTGGAATACATCCTTCCTCAATCACGTGGTCCCCAATAATTTTTTTTGTGGATCGTATTCTTCTTCATAAATAGGATCCATTAGTATTTGGAACACTTTTTCTTCTGGTAATTTTGGTGCTGTGGAAGGTCTTTCATTTCTTTCCATTTTAAGTGCTCGCTCACACTTTTTTAGTTGGGTAGACATTCCTGCTACTTGTTGTCTTAACTCTTCCAATTGCTAATGGGTCTCCTTGGGGAAAGTGATTGAGATACTTTCTACTGGTCTAACAATGGCTGCCTGGGAGCGCATGGAATCTTTTATTTTGTGAAGTTGCTCACTTAACTTGTCATGTTCCCTCAATAAATTATTGTATTCCTCTAGAATGATCGTAATAGACTCTTGGGTGAATTCTTGAAAACGAGGCCTCATTCGAACAGTTCTAGTCATCTCCATAGATGCTTCAAAATTTTCTTCATTATGCTTTTGTAACTTGATTCATACTGCAACGAATCTTCGTATTTTGCTCTACCTAGATGTGCATGTTTTCTTCTAGTTGTTGTAGAACTTCTTTATCCTAGTGTGTTTTGCTCTATCTAAATGTGCATTTTTTCTTCTAGTTGTTGTAGAACTTCTTTATCCTAGTGTGTGAAGAGTGAATCTAACAATACGTGAGCTTCCTTGAGAGTGGTATGACTGGCATTAAGCGACACATTCTCTTCCATAAGCATGTTGGCTTGCGTCTATATAGATATAGCTTGACCCTTTAGATTGTCATAAAGATGACAAAGGGCACCATATTCCTCACACATTTGATGGGATACAAATAAACATTTAAGCAATGGCATGTTCAATGTTTGATGAAGAAAATGCTGGATTCAAATGCATAAATGCATGTGGATGCTGATAAAATCTAGAGGGGGTGGGTAAAGGAGGAGAGAATCCATATATGCTAGTATATGGTTCTCGATAAGGAATGGGGGAGAAGGGTGGACATGAGGTGGAGAGAGGGGGCGGGTACATTGGTAAAGCTGGTGATATATCCATTGATTATGTCATTTGTTCTTGTGATGCGGATATACTCAATAGTGTAATTGGCTTGTGTGTGACTCTTGGGAACAATGCAGCCATACTTTCTACGAGTTTGGCTATTGATGCATACATGAGGGAAATGAAGAGCAAAACCCATGGGTTGATGGTGGTAGTACTTAGTGATAATGATTTACGGATTGGAAATTGAGGGAATATAGTTTGTGAAGGAGCAGCGATTGTAGGTGGGACTAATGATTGACTGCGATTAATGGGTGAGGAGGTGATGATTACTGGTGATTCGGTTCCGCATTGAGGCATTTAAAAACAACAAAGGAAGTCCTTGGATTTTTCATTGATAGGGAGTGGTGGTGAGTGTGTGGTGGCAAAGATCGTCGTGTCAAATGGCGAGATCTGTAGTGGCGAGTGGCCTCCGAGATTAAAACTTTTTGAAATGGTTGTATCTACATGAACTTGAATGTTGGTACCGATGGTTGTATGTTGTTGTATTCAGCACTGTTCATAGCCAACTGGTGGGCAATTCATGAGAAATCAGACCACTTCAACAATCTGAACTACTTAAATAAGAAAATTCATAGTTTTGATGAAAGATTCATCAAGCCTATTGTTAGTAACCTCTTCTTCTAGTTGAGAATTGTTTTCCCATGCATTTAATTGGTTTCTAGCTTTAACTTCTTCCATTCAATTATATAGCCATTTCAATGCTTGTGTAAAAGCTTGGTTCTCAACTAATTGCTCTACCTTTTCTTATTCATCCTCTCCTTCATGATTGTGTTCTTGTTCTTCTCGTTGTTCTCATTCACTTTCTCTGTCTATTTGAGATCCTCAATATCTCAATTGTTCTAACTATTGGGAGACAAAGTGAGTATATGAAAATTTAAAGTGTGGGAGAGGATCATTCAAGGGGTTGCAAATTTCAATGCCAAACTATGGGCCCACTTTCTCTATGGCCATGTTGCTAATGGGAAACATGAAGCCCTCAAGGGTGATGGTTTATATTTTCTTGATATCAGCTTTGACATTAAATTGTTCTCGGAAAACTCTCTTGTGTGGCAATATCTGTAGGGCACAATAATCAAATAGTGAATGTGGGGATGAGGAGAGCATGTCCTATTGGTGATAGTAGGGGGTGAGTGAAGTCTTTATTAGTTGCAAGCATAGGATAGTGTCGAGCGTTCTTTTTATTTGATGAGATGCCAAGCTATTTCCCTCTGATGTTTGTAACTAGCTTTGCATGAATGGTCTTTCAAAAGGTATATCTTAGGCAAGAATGATTTCAAAAATTTCAGAAATGTCCCATAGCCATTAAGCTTTTCCTTTTGCGTCCACGTTGCATTTCTAGTTTTATAGATGATCTATTATCTAGACTGGTAGATCAATATGAAGTGTCAATTTTTGAGCAAAATATACAATAAACCGAGTCCTTTTATGTAGTTGTGCAAGTTGATCATACCTAGGGAAGTCAAAATATTTCATACACATTCAAAGTGTGGTGGATAGATTTTGTGTGATCGTAGACATATGACATAAGACATATGACACAACTTTAGTACTTCACTTTTATTCATTTCTTTTGGAATCAATGCTTCCTTGTCGAATGGAATGTGTATTCAAAATATCCTTAGCTCTTCTCAAACAAAATTATGGGTAAGTTTTTGCTGGAACAAAACAATCACAAATTGATGATTACAAAGAGCTTGAAGTAAGTTAATGATCAGATTGAATGTCAAGAAGTCATTTGAGAAAGTGAAGAGATTTCATAATGATAGCTTGTATACATATGTACATTACAAGTGGAAATTCTTGTACTACGAATATAGCTAATCCTTAGGATGATAAGGAGTAATGTAATAGACACAGGATAAGTCTAGAATCATGTGTATATAAGTCAATGATGTAAAGAAATACATGAGAGAGTCACTAGAGGACAAGTGTCATAGAGATAGATGAGTAGAGAGTCATCTTCAGAAAATAGCGACGCGTATTTGGTAGATTTCTCTCAGTCTGATCACGTGGATCAGAAATACTTTTGTACACATCTAATCTAGAAGCTAATGAAGCTATGTTCAAAGTTTCATGGTCTAATTCGTTTCATGCTCTGAGTATGATCAATAGGAACATGTGTATGTAAAGTCTGCAAGTAGACCTCTTAGAGTCCTGCACTTTTTTGTGTCAATGTTTTGCTTAGATCTGAGTGGATAGTGTAAAGTTTTTGATGAGGGAGCATTCAAAATCTAAGTTAGAAGGTAAGGAAGCTATGGCTAAAAGCATTTAGCAAAACGGGATCTGTGCTGTGAGAAATCAACCTAAGAAGTTACCTATGTCAAAGTTGCTTGTTTAGAAAAACAGTTTCTGACATACTGTTGATCTTAAGGATCAAATTAAATTTTTAATGATTCTTTTGAAGGACCAATGGTTGATATGATTGCGGAAATGTAGTGTGGAGATGTGTGTGTCATTGGTTTGAAGAAATCTGAAGATATGTGGAGGTAATAAAGTCAATCATTAAAGAAGACTGTTGAAGAATGAAGATTTTCACTCAGAGAAGTGATAATTGGAAGTTTTGGTAAATGAAGATAATATTTGTGTAAAGTTTGGTCCATAACTGATATTGAGGTGATCTTAAATCAGTCTAGATCAAACCTTTGGAGATTTAGAGGTCTCCAACAGTGGTATCAGAGCTTGAAGGTGCAATACAAGTGAAGTAAACGCATTGGAAGTCTCTATTGTTGCAGATATTGAAGTTCCTTCTAATTGGAGGTGGACAAAGACATATTCTTGGAGATAACCTGGAGAAGTACAAAGTATGAGTTCAAAGGATCAAGAAGGACTAAAGCTTCATATCAAAGGTAAAATCTATTATCATAAATAATAGTAATTGCAGACACAAACAATCAAAGATGGGAGAAAGCTTGCAGAGTGATAAGCTAGATAGGGAGAGCTATCCAGCTTGGTCCATGAGGATGGAGGCACACCTCATGAGCAAAGATTTGATGGCATTCATTACAGGAGAAGAAGAAAAGCCTGAGTTTGAAGATCCTAGTGTTCCAACTAGGCAAGAACTTGCGGGTTTGAAGAATTGGATGAGAAAGGATGCTCAAGCTAGGAGCATCATTTACATGGCTGTAAATGATTATCTTCTACCTCACGTCAGAGGATTAGAAAGTGCAACAGATGTGTGGAATGCTTTGGAAGAGCATTTCCAAAACACAACCAAGTCAAGGAAGTCCTCATTATGGGGAGAATTCACAACCTTCAAGAAGAAGAGTTCACAATCAATTTCTGATTATGTGGCAAGGATGCAGGATATTGCAAATAGCTTGGGAGGAGTAGATGAAGACATTGAAGAGGATAAGTTGGTAAGGAAAATACTTACAGGTCTAAGAGGAGATGAGAAGTGGAAGCCTTTCATATTGTCCATAGAATTGTCACTAGATCCCTTTAGTCCTAATCTTAATCAATTGCTAGGACACATGCTAACTTTTGAGTAGGACATTAAAGGAGACAATGATAGAAGTGTAAGACAAGCTATGTACTCCAAGGACAAGAAAAAGAATGGCAAAGGGAAGCAGTCAACTAATGATGCAGGGACTTCAGGTCAAGCTAACTTTACAAAAGGAAAGATGAACTTCAGAGGTAAATGAAGAGGAGGTAAGAACAAAGATAATATTAAAGCTTGTTGGATTTGTGGCAGAACCAATCATTTGGCAAATGATTGTTGGTATAACAATCAAAATGGTGGAAGTAATAATCAGAGCTTCAATCAAAGAGGTAGAGGAGGCAGAAACCAAAGAGGCAGGAAGAGGTGGTAGGACATCATATGCTAGAGGAGGTGGAAGAAGTTTTCAATTTTAGTCCTACAACAACAATTATTATAATTATGCATCAGATCAAAAGGATGACATGACTCTCATCTTGAATGCAACTCATGAAGCAGTAGGAGAAGACCAAAGGGTGTTTTATATTGACTCAGGATGTAGCAATCATTTGAGTGGAAATATATCATTGATGACTGATATGGAAGCAAAGGTGAATGGACATACAGTTCAAACAGGAGATAACACTAAGCATAAAGTGGAGAGCATTGGAACAGTGAAGACAAAGAATGGAAGTACACTCTTGAGCAAGGTACTTTATGTTCCTACCATTCCTAAAAACTTGATAAGTGTAGGGCAAATTGTGGAGAAGGGATATGAAGTCAGATTCACAAATGATGGTGTTTATGTGCAAGATCCAAACTAAGGATATAGAAATATTATTGCAGGTAAAAAGGAAGGAAGGTTGTTTACTCTCAAAGTCCAAGGTAATGTGGGACATGCTTTATCTACTTATGGAAGTCAAAAGATGTCTGAATTAGACCTATGGCATAAAAGGCTAGGTCATTTCAATGAGAGAGCCATAAAGGAAATGTCAAAGAATGATGTGGTGTTTGGTTTGCCAAATATTGAAGGGAAACACATGGTGTACAAGTGTGAAGCTTGTCAATTAGGTAAAGCACACAAAAGTTCATACAATAAATCAGGGTAAAAGTACTCAAATATTCTTGAATTGGTTCATATAGATGTGTGGGGTCCTTCAAGGGACTATAGCATAAATGGATCCAGATATTATGTGTTGTTTGTTGATGATGCAACCAGATGGATTACTTTATATGTAATCAAGGACAAATCAGAAGTGTTCAAGACATTCAAGCATTATCATGCTTATGCAGAAAGGATTACATGACAAAAGCTCAAGACGTTGAGATCAGATGGAGGGGGAGAGTATTTCTCTAAATAGTTTGATGATTATTTGTGGAATGCAGGTATAAAAAGAGAAGTAACTCGCATGTACTATCCTCAACAAAATGGAGTTGCAAAAGAAGAAATAGAACTCTTGTAGAGTTTGCAAGAGCAATGATGAAAGAAAAGGATTATCCAAATTACTTATGGCCAGAAGCTATCAACACTGCAACATACCTTGTGAATAGGTTACCTTGTAAAGCTTTAAATGGAAGAACACCTTATGAAGCATGGTGGGGTAAGAGACCTACTCTTGATCTTTATAAGGTATTTGGATGTTTAGCATATGCTTATGTTCCTTCACAATTGAGACATAAGCTAGAACCCAAAGCAGAGAAGTATATGTTTATTGGGTATGATGATAGACAGATGGGTTACAGATTGTGGAGTCCATCCACAAAGCAATTTCTTGTTACCAAAAATATTACATTTGATGAGCAAAGTACATGGTATACAAGGTCAACAAATGATTATGCAGATGTTAAAGAAATACAAAGAAAAGAGAAGACAAAAGTAAGTGTGTATGAAGAAGATATTGATGATGTTGATTATAAAAGTAAATTGCAGGATAATGTTGAAGATGGGCCAAGATTTGATCCAGAATCAAATGTGGCTCAGACTTCAAGAAGTGCAGACGTTAGAAGATCCTTGAGAGAAAGAAAAGAACCTATCAGGTATAGCTATGTTACATCCTTCCTAACAACAAAAGATTATGCTTACATTGTGAAGACAGAAGAGGATCCAATCACATATGAAGAAGCTAAAGGAAAATAGATTTGGGAGATGGCAATGCAAGAAGAGTATTATGCTCTACTTGAAAATGAAACATGGGAGTTGCTGCCAAGACCAAAGAATCAAAAGGTCATTGGATGTAAGTGGGTATATAAAACAAAAAGATTTGTAGATGGAAAAGTGTCTAGATACAAGGCTAGACTTGTGGTTAAAGGTTATGCCCAAACTTATGGGGTAGATTATGATGAAACCTTTAGTCCTGTTGCTAAGATGTCTACAATAATATCATTGATTGCTATTGCTACTTGTAAAGGATGGAAGTTATCAGAATTAGATGTGAAGAATGCATTCCTGAATGGATACATTACAGATGAAATGTACATGGAGCAACTAGAAGGCTTCATGGATTCAAATAGATCAGATTATGTGTGTAAGCTCAAGAGAGCTTTGTGTGGTTTAAAGCTGGCCCCAAGAGCATGGAATTACAAGCTTGTTAAGTTCCTGAATGAATATGGATTTCAAGCATCAAAGGCAGATACTTGCTAGTGAAGGCAAGTGAAAATGGACACATATACATACGTATTTATGTTCATGATATTATTGTTACAGGTACAGATGCTCAAGGAATCAAGGAGCTTAAGAAACAAATAGAGAAGGAGTTTAAGATAAATGATTTGGGAAACCTATCTTATTTCTTAGGAATGCAGATTGTGTATACTCAACATGGAGTATATGTTACACAAGAGAGATACTTGAAGAATCTTCTAGTCAAGTTCAACATGGAAGATTGCAAGCCTTCAACCACACCATTGGAGGTAAATCATAAGTTGAGCGGATATGGAGGTGAAGAATTCAATGATATGAAGAAATATCAGAGTTTGGTAGGTACTCTAATCTTTGGACAATGCAGTAGGTGTGTTATCACAATTTATGCATTGTCCAAAGAAGACTCATTGGATTGTAGCTCAAAAGGTACTCAAATATATCAAAGGAACCCTAAGTGAAGGTTTGTATTTCGGATTTACTTCTGATACAAGAATCAAAGTGTTTAGTGATGCAGATTGGGCAGGTGATTCAGATGATAGAAGGTCTACTCATGGGTATCTCTGTTATATTGGAGATAAATTAGTTTCTTGGTGCTCAAAGAAGCAACATACAGTTGCTTTGTCATCTACAAAAGCTGAGTATAAAGGAATGGTAGAGGCTACAAAAGAAGTTATGGTTAAAGACTTTGTTGAAGAGTTTTGAACCTGATCAGAGTACTCCAATTATTTTTGGAGACAATATGAGTTCATTGTATTCGGCAGCTAATCATGTTTTTCATGCCAGAACTAAGCACATAGAGATTCAATATCATTTCTTGAGGGAAAAGGTACTTGATAAAGAGATTGAAGTGTTGTATACTCCAACAAAAGAACAAATTGCAGATATGTTGACAAAAAGCTTGGATGGACCTACGCTACAGAGGTTCAAAGAGATGGAAGGATTAAAGAATAATGGAATAATCACAATTAGTGATTGAGGGGGGAGCTGTTGGAACAAAACAATCACAAATTTATGATTACAAAGAGCTTGAAGTAAGTTAATGATTAGGTTGAAGTTCAAGAAGTCATTTGAGAAAGTGAAGAGATTTCATAATGGTAGCTTGTATACATATGTACATTACAAGTGGAAATTCTTGTACTATGAATATAGGTAATCCTTAGGATGATAAGGAGTAATGTAATAGACATGGGATAAGTCTAGAATCATGTGTATATAAGTCAATGATGTAAAGATATACATGAGAGATTCATTAGAAGACAAGTGTCATAGAGATAGATGAGTAGAGAGTCATCTTCAAAAAATAGTGACGAGTATTTCGTAGGTTTCTCTCAGTCTGATCATGTGGATCAGAAATCCTTTTGTACACATATAATCTAGAAGCTAATGAAGCTATGTTCAAAGTTTCATGGCCTAATTCTTTTCATGCTCTGATTATGATCAATAGGAACATGTGTATGTAAAGTCTGGAGGTAGACCTCTTAGAGTCGCACACTTTTTCGTGTCAATGTCTTGCTTAGATCTCAGTGCACAGTGTAAAGTTTTTGATGAGTGAGCATTCAAAATCTAAGTTAGAAGGTAAGGACGCTATGGCTTAAAGCATTTAGCAAAATGGGATATGTGCTATGAGAAATCAACCTTAGAAGTTACCTATGTCAAAGTTGCTTGTTCAGAAAAACTGTTTCTGACATACTATTGATCTTAAGGATCAAATTAAATTTTTAATGATTCTTTTGAAGGACTAATGGTTGATATGATTGCAAGAATGTAGTGTGGAGATGTTTGTATCATTGGTTTGAAGAAATATGAAGATATGTGCAGGTAATGAAGTCAATCATTAAAGCAGACTGTTGAAGAATAAAGATTTTCACTCAGGGAAGTGATAATTGGAAGTTTTGGTAAATGAAGATAATATTTGTGTAAAGTTTGTTCCATAACTCATATAGAGGTAATCTTAAATCAGTATAGATCAAACCTTTGGAGATTTAGAGGTTTGCAACAGTTTTAACTTCTTCAAAGAGTGGTCCAAGAGAAGTGATGGCAATATAAAAGTTCTCATTACATCCTTCTTTACTCCAGCTTGGAGCGTGTGGATCAAAAAACATTAGCTTTAGAATTCGGTTTTGATAGGGGTCCTATAAAATAGTAAGCTAAGACCAATTGTCCCAAAATTCTAGCAACTTGTCTAACTTTTGTGAGGTCTTTAATTCTTAAGAGAAGAACTAAAATATTCTCCACCAATGATTAAATTCTAACTTCTAGGGGGACAAATAAACCTTAGAACTGATAGGACTTAGCATGAACTCTATCAATGTGATTTATAGGCAGATTTTCAAATAGTTTTCGTTTTCGAAATTAGCAAACTCTATTGGTGGTAGGAGTGGGTACTCCTCTATATGTATGGCCCTATAGTTGATTGTCATGGAGATGAATTAAACTATGAGCATTGAATGGATTAATGGTACTACTAACACTACTAAGAGAAGGAAAATTTCATGTTAATATTGTTAGAGACACTAGATCCTAGTATGGTGAGACCACATTCCGTTTCCAATACTAACATGAATTCACTTGATAGCTCCTATGAATGCACTATGCAATTGGCCTCAACGTGCTTATACTTCCTAGATCCACAATTGAAGAGTGCATGCTCTAAGAATGGTGCAACATGTCTATGTGAAGCACATCTAAGATTTGTACAAGTTATTGAAGTGGTTTGTATGATGTTCCGCCATCAACGTTTTTTCTATTGACTTTTGGGTATTTTTTAGAGTTGATTAATTTCTAAGAGTAATGGATGATTGTTATGTGGAAACTCGATTCGATCTAACACCCATGGATGAGATGTGAGAGTGAAGGGATTACGGGCATGTTTGGTTTGGGACTGTGTTTTACACAATGCAAAGGGATTTAAGGTTTACAATGTGAGCAAAATCTTAATCCTAGGCTTTTCTAATGAAGTCAGATCAAAATCATGTGAAGAGTTTAAGCTTGATTTTGGCAATGGAATGCAGATTGCATTCGGTTGTTCATTCAAAAGCACCTTTCGCGGACATATGTGTTTTATTTTGGATTGCCTTGTGAAACCTTCAAGGTTTGGTTCTATAGATTTTCATCATGGTATTGGTGGAGGACTAAGAGTTGAAGATTTACCCAAAACTTCTTTTTTTTTTGTGGGTTTTCACCTTATTTCACAAAGTTTGGAGGTTGATCAACATTTTTGTGATGCAATACACCTCGTGCTTGCTTCCAATAGGGAGGGACTTGATAGTCCTTTCTGATAGCTAAGGTCACATGGGCTATGCTAGAGAAGGAACAAGAAAGTTCTCAGACTTCTACTTCAATCTTGAGGCATTTCTATGGATCCAGACCTCCATAATCAGCGTAAGTCTAAGATTAAAGATTCTATGAGATCTTTCCCATGGATACTAAAATCATGATTGTTAGGGTGACTTCTTGTAGAGTGATCAATACTTTTGCTTCCCTTAAACATCAATATTTTACATGTCGGAATCCTAAAACATATGCCTCTATTGGATTTAACTCTAAGACCATATTTAGACAACAAAAGTGCCTAATGGTAATTGTCTTTGAACCAAATTCAATCAAGGCTCTGATCATGTTGATTGCAGTGTCCTATGCAAGCTCAATGGATATGAACAATCATTAATCTATAGTACTAAAGTTGGCTTGATTTTGTGTTTGACACATAGCCATATGATATCATGGGGCATTTGGGTTTAGTAGTATGTTGCTTATGTCAAAATCATGTTTTTTGCAAGAAACTAAGAATTATGATCACCACTTGTAGAGAGATGACTCTCCTCCCAACCTTGTGCCTATATATATAGCTGCTCGAATCAATGAGGACCACAAATGTAACTAGAGTCCACAAATGCATGTGCAGTCTCCTCCACTCCTTTCATATCTTCCACTAGATTCTTCTAGTGGTTGTAGTGATCTCAACCACTACTTTAGTACATTCTACTAGAGTCCACTAGTGGTTGGTGTATTGACCACTCGAGTTAAGTCCCACCGGACTCAAGTTAACTCACATAAACTTGAGTTAGAAGGCTCAAGAGCTCCTTAGGAAAAACTCTCTCTGCATGGTCCCCATTGTGATTGAACCCAAGACCTCCTCCTTCACAACCTTGAGACTTAACCATTAGGCTAAGTGGATCACTTGTTGAACAGAGCACATGAGCTTATGCTTAAGTCTAGTCTCGAGATCTTTTGGTGTCTGATTTTAGATGTATGAATCAGCTAGACCCTTAGATCATAGACTTATTTTAGTATATTCTTGCCCCCTTGGTAAAGATTTTTGTCCTCAAAAATAAATCGTAGCCAATCCTCGAGCCTCATGTTCTAAAACTGGAAGAACATGGTCATGTTCTAAAACTATAAGAACATATCTCATCTCTGTGGTGGGATGCTGTTCTACAGTGTACTGAACTCTAGAAAGTAATACGAGTTATGCTAATAACTAGAAGTCAACTCAAATGAATAAGTCAATCTTGGACTTGTCATGTTTTGAAGATTGAATAAGTTCTTATACAAAACATCTATCTAGGATGTTTAGTTTAGTTATCTAGTTCCAATTGGCTAACCTCGGACTTCTGCAAAAGGAATCAGGTACCATATTTGAGTCAATTCCAAAAGATTTGGCAAGCACAAGGAAATAAGTAAAACTCTCCATAACAAATTCAAAATTCTAAGATATAAACGTGCTATGAGTCAAATACTTGATGAACCAGGACTTTAACTCAATACTTTAACATCTCAAAGAACTTTTTGAACAACATATTGAAGTTTTCTTCCTGTCTTTTAAGAGAAATTAACTTGATTCTCAATAAAGATTTATAGAGTAAATCTAAAACATCACTCAATCACAAGATACTAACGTGGTATCCAACATCAGTGTGTCAACAATGCTTCACTTGAGCCTAAGTTCATGCCTATATTCAATCTTTATGACTATTTACTAGGAATGAAATTCTTGAGCATTGCTTTGAGTAAAAGGACTCAGTTTTCCAAGTTACACTAGGTACTTGATGCTTGACTTAGTCAGTCTATTCCTTAGTTGAAAGGATATTTTCAATGTCAAAGTCCTTCTTTACAAATGTGGCAAATATTTTTGAACAACAACACTTAATCCCGAAGTTTTTCATAATTCAAATAAGAACAAGTCTTTATTTGAAAAAGAAGATCTTCAAAGTTAACAAATTCATATCTTCTACTTCCTTGATCTTGAAGTATCTTGAGAGCATTATATTATCCTCCTTGAATTTAAACTTATCTTTGGAAATCTAAATTTCCTTTAAGATAAAATCTAACTTCAAAATCCATTCTCGTACTAAAATATTATTATCATCCCACGGCCGGATGTCCCATACCAACATTCCTATATCAATCTGCGTAAAACATTTGGTGTCCCATACCACCCTATTTTATATTCACATTGATGTGTGGGTGATACTTATCCTAAAGTCTAAACATATCTTGATAGATTACCTTTTGACTTCAACTTTTTGAAAGAATTTTGAAGTTTGAGGCATTACCTCTAGCTTGATATTCTAGGTTTTGATCCCTTCACATAATGGTTTCACGATCTTGTGCTTTTATTGTGGAAATTAGAAAATCTATTGATAGAATATCTATTATTCTTTGCTAAGATTTTCAAATGAAAACTAATCAAAATTCCAAGTACTTGAATTTTCATAGATTCAAGTTCAATCAATTTATTCTTGACCAATTTGTAATGACAATAGCTTTTTAGTTCTTGTCTTTAGATTCCTTTCTAACAAATCTTTAAGGTACCTATCCCAACCGAGACTTTAAAGGAATCTCTCTAGTGCTTAATTCTAAGCATCCGTGCATGCTTTTTGGATTGTACCAAAATCTCTTTAAGGATAGGTAAACTTTATGTTGTACCTTCCACGGACTTAATTACTATCAACACGATCGCAGACTACATAGTTGGAATATTTTACTTTCTTCACACTTGGAACAACTAATGGAACTTGAGTGAAAATTTCCATAAAGGAATCTGATTGCCAATACTTGGGGAGAATTCTTAGTATTTCCAATCACAATTGTCTTGAAAAAACCTTGCCAATCTTGATCAAGTCTTGTTGACCTTGCAATAAAAATAAAGACTTATTCTTTTTCTTTAAGATCTCTTGAACTATCGAAAGCTTCTTTGTTTACCCATGGATTTTAGAGATCTTTCCCCAACTCAAGTCCAAGCATGTACTAATGCCTTTAGATTCTAAAGCAAAGAATATTTGATACAACACCAGGTGATATCAACCATTGGACCTGAGGTACCACTTCTGGTTGTTTGGGATTTTTGGGGAACTACTTGTTGTCTAATGAGTTTGAAGAATTTCATTCTCACTACTTGGGAGAATTTTATTCTTCAAGGACTAGAGATTAATTCTAGGCAATCAAATAACCCCAGTAGATTATTCATCTTAAAATCTTTTGCAATGCTAAAAGGATGTTTGAAAGAAATTATTAAACTTTCAAAAACTATCCAAAAAGTTTACTAATTCAATTGTGTTCATTTCCCAAATATCAAACTAGAGGATAAATATCACCTTTAGGATATGGTTTCCCATTCCACTATGAAACCTCGACATGAACTTTCATTTATGTGACATTGATTCCTGTTCTTGAGTTTGATAGAAAATTCATTATTATTGGCCAATCTTTAGATATTACTAGAGTGCTTAAAACATATTTGGGAAATGAAAATTATGTTTGAAGTCCAAGCATCTTTTGAAAATTGATCCAATGGTAATGCTACTATGAACACATAACTTTGAGCTTTATAGTTTGTTTAGGAAAAGTTCATGGATTGGAGATCCATATCTTGGAACTTTATATTCCTAAATGAAAAGTTCATATTTGGACTCATTTCTTTAGGAATTTTCTCATTTCCTAAAGATTGGTTGATAAGGTTTTCTCTTGAAGCTTCAATTAGCTTAAATGAAACTAAAATTTAACTATCTAATCCTTTTAAAAGGAAGATTTCTTTGAAGTTTCATGCTTGCTTAGTAAGTTGCATCATTACTGGAGATGCACTCATGGATCCTAACATCCAACTATTGATTATCAAAGTTTAATTAATTCTAGGCTTTAAGCACTTTTCTGATTTTCATTACTCCTTAGGATGAATTCAAACTGAAAACTTAAAAAATTCTATGGATTTTACAAATTTGGAACATCTCAACTATCTATGGAACTTTAAAATTTCCCTTACTTTAAGTTCTAGTGGATTTCATTTGATTGCTATGAGGTCTTGGGATAGAATCAAATAAAACTTCCAAAGGAAGCTTTATCATCCTTTCCCAAATCAAGGCTAACAACTACAGCTAGGCTTGTTGTTAGGATTCTCTAAGTTTTCTCCTCAACTTAGAGTTATCAAGCAAATTTTCACCCATCCCAATTTTCTTGCCTCTCTAATGAGCAAGAAAATTGAACACGACTTTTGAAGGACCAAAGGATGCATGATTTCCCAAATCCAAGCTAACAACTACAGCTAGGCTTGTAGTTAGGATTCTCTAAGCTTGTAGTTAAGCTTTATACAAAGGATGCATGATTTCCCAAATCCAAGCTAACAACTACAGCTAGGCTTGTTGTTAGGATTCTCTAAGTTTTCTCCTCAACTTAGAGTTATCAAGCAAAGTTTCACCCATCCCAATTTTCTTGCCACTCCAATGAGCAAGAAAATTGAACAAGACTTTTGAAGGGCCTACTTTTTCTAAACAAGACTCCTAATTTGTGATACATAGGTATCAAATTTAGAAAAAACAAATGAATTACTTGAGTTCCATGGCAAAGAGGAGCCTTGCAACTACCTAGTCTACCTAGCTATTTAAGTCGAGTTAGGAAAAGGAGGTAATGAAAGTATAAGTATTCAATTACTTAACAAACAATCATGCATATGTGAATGCTTGTTCTTGCATGCAAATGCATGTGAGTGTGTGCATGTGTTAGCATTCTCTTTTCATGCACCAAACTTAAATCAGGCAATTCTTGAGCTTGAAAATGCATGTTCCCAATCATCCATGCACAAACATTCTACTTGCTAGAATTTATAAAAAGATATAATTGTTCATGTGCATAAATTTGAGCATTAACTATCTTTTCCAAGCAAGAAAAAAACATGTTTTGTGCATGAAAATATTCTTTGGAACTAAGAAATGCAACAACATTCTTTCATAGATGCATTCCTATGCTTGATAAGTGTTCCCATACTTTGATGCTCTCTTATTTTGCTTTCATTAAATTGCATGCAATGCTTGCAAAATTGAAGATGCAAATAAGCATTCTCTCTTAAACTTTTGGAGGAAGTTCAAGGATCTCAAGTTGCACAAGGTGCTACTGGAGGCAACAAGTTGTCGTAAAGAGCAAGTTCATCTGATTCATGACTAGGTATGAAACCCTAGTAGCCAATCAAAATGAAAACCCTCTTCCATTCATGATAAAAAATGGGTGTAGAAGTGTCCTCCAAAATCATCTCAACAAATGACCTACTTTAAGAAAATGCTACCCTTAAATATTTGGAGTCTATAGATACAAATATACAAGAATAGAGATCCCCTCTAATAATACAAAAACCTTAATATCTTTGAAAATAAGGATATACAAGAATAGAGATCCCCTCTAATAATACAAAAACCTTAATATCTTACACTTTTGGAGGAATTTCAATGATCTCAAGTTGCACAAGGTTTTGCTAGAGGTAAAACGTTTTCCTAAAGAGCAATTTATATGAAATGGTACACCTAGGGGTATAGTTCAGGAAGGATGCACCATCTCTAGTTGGACATGGTTAGTGGTCACTACCTTAGTGTGAGTTATATATATATATATATATATATATATATATATATATATATATATATATATATATATATATATATATATATATATATATATATATATATATATATATATATATATATATATATATATATATATATATATATATATATATATATATATATATCATTCTTTTTCTCTTTGATGATTTTCTTTCTCTCCTACTGGAGACAAATGGACCAAGAGATCTTCAAGCTAGAGAGAATTTGGAAGAACTTCCTTTGGATGGCTGAGCTAAATAAAAGGGATATCCCCCAAATTAATTGGGCTATTTGCATTAGCCAAAAGGATCAAGGTGGTTTGGGAATTCTAGACATGGAAGGCATGGCCAAGAAGTGAGTGACAAAATGGTTAATTAAATCCTAGAGCAACAGTGATGCCTCTTGGGCCAAACTTATTTTTAGAAATGGGATTGATCTTAAACTTATGGGCCTCCTAGGGTAGAAGGGTCTCGACATTCTCACCGTATTTCTCTCCTCATTTCCAGTGACTTCGAAGCGCTCAAGCTTGGTTTGTTCTCTATGGAGGAGTTGGAACAAGGTTCAACAATTTATCATAGTCAATGAAGATTGAAAATGGGTGGCTCGTACTAGATAAAATGATTCAATTTGGTTCCCTTTCAAGGGCATGAGTTGTGGAGTCTCGGAACCTCCAAAAAGATTCGAATCTTTGGACGAAAGCCTTCTATTTGTGGAAGCACCTCTCAAACCAAGATACATATTAGTCCATTAGATTCAAGGACATTGATCTGGCCAAAAGAGTGGACTATGAAGAATGGCATCTTTTGTAGAGTAGATTCAATGCTTGGGATTGCTGAAGGACTAGCCTCCTCATTGGCCACGTTTGTCCTCACCTGAAGGTCTCATATGACACAATGGAAATAGCCTTGAGAAAATTCTCAAATTGAAAAAGGATGTGGAATTTCATGTCACGCTCAATAGGAAGTGGTTTCTTGATTGGTTAAGCCGGAGGTGGGATTTTAAGTTCTAGTCCCTGTGGCACCCCCTCATCAAGATTAAAAAGTGTGTGCTTATGTGGGAAACCCTACACCTAGGAATCTAAACCAATGTAAAAGATAAAAAATTTTGCGGGGTCTCCCCTATGGTGCGAACGATGCCTTCATGGCATGGAAGGCTTGGGACATCTCTTCTATTCATTCCCGAAATCAATATGGATTTGATAAGACCTTGAGAGAATCATGTCGTTACAAGGACAAATAAACTAGAAGCAAGCTTTATTGGGTGAAGCAATCGGATGTTCCTGGATGTTGTGCAATGCTATAAAACTTTATGGAAAATATGAAAAGAGAGGTGTGAAATAAACTTTGGAAACCCTCCTAATGAATGGTCCATCAAAAAATATATTTTCCTTTTAGGGAAAACAATTTCCAATTGTAAGAAACCCCCGTCCTTCAAAAATCATAGAGTGTTTTTCCTTGAGAGAAACAAGATCAAAACCAAGTTGGCCCCACATGAGTGGGATGAGACGGTTATCAACCTTCTTTATAAAATTCTCTAGTAATCTATAAGCATTTTGTGCTTTGTGGGATATGGGGGGTCCCATGGGTGCTATGCCCATTCACTTGTATAGTTGTATTTTCTATTAATTAAAGTTCGGAAGAGTAGGTTCTACGAACCTTCCCTTGAAACTATAAAAATATTAAATACCTATGTCACACAAATCAAAACCTCAAGTGAGACATTATGTGACAAAGCCTCACTTTTGAATACATATCTTGCCATTTCCATGAGAGATATTCTTCTCTTAGCAGCTCCATTTTGTTGATGTGACACATATGGCACCATCGGGTGATTATCTTTCGATCATCTTCTAAACAATGGATCATACTTAGCATATATATACTATCTCACTCGTTTACAATGGAGGGTGGCTGTTTTATGTGTTCATAGACTTCAATCCATTTTCGCAAACTATTTAAAGCTCATAAGTACTTTGGACTTCACTTTCAATGGGTATGAACATGCATGCCTAGAGAATTGATCAATGAAAGTCACAAATTATACATTTGTTTCCTAGTGAATATGTCTAGATCCCATGATAAGCATCATTTTGAACAAGCCACAAGCTATGTGCACCCATTATGGCAGCACATGTGGGGAAGGAGGAATGCTGCATTTATGTAAAATATAACCGTCATAGAAATTCTTAAAAGGTGCCTCAAAATATAGCCGTTTTATCTTGCATAAACAAACTTACCAACGAAGAAAATTTCGGTGAATCCTAGAGTTTATAATAGTATTATCTTGGTTCTTGACAGATATAAGGCACCTCACATTATTAAATTAGTACCATCGTTAAAAGTTACAATGATCTTTCCAAGTCCAATGATAGGATAAGAGGATTTAATAGCACATGTGATAGTATTCCTTTTAAGAGTAGGCTCAGTTGAAGAGAAGGAACTATGTTTTGTCATAATGTCTGGTTGCATCACTATCAAAGTACCAAACATACAATGCTCATGAGGAGATTATCCATGTCTAAATGAGCAGTAAACATTTGTTCTTAGTTCCAATGAGGGAACCATTCCCTATTTTAGGTCTAGAGGTTTCAAAAGCAACCATTCTAGCCTAATGCTTCCGTTTCCTATTTTGTAGAAAGCTTATGTTTGTGCAAAATTAGAAGATTTTTTCTTACTAGTACAGGAGCTCTTTTTAGCTTTGTCCAACTAACTAGTTGAGAAAGTTTGACGTACAACATGCATAATTGACCTATCCTATCTAGAATTTTTATGTGGTAGAGATCAAATGCTCACTCAAATACTTCATCTTTTTTGGAAAAGTGTTGATTGAGTATCCTTTGTTCGTATGCTCACACTTCAACTCTTTTTAAAGGTAAGAAATGCGAGCCTCATTTCTTGCTTTGTATAGCTCTGTAAGAGACTCCCATGCCAATTCGGCTTTTTGGTATGGTTGCATGTGAGGGATAATGGCATCTTTGACACATAAAGCTAACAATGCTTGTACTTGTGAATCTTTACTATCCCATTGAAGCTACTTTTCTATTAGGTGGAATAGGAGTTCAAACATGACCAGCAAATTGAAGATCATCATCTTCACCACTACCCACATCATTTTCTATCACTCTATTTGTAGGTGTATTAAGACATATTTTAGTATTCTTAACAATATTCCACAAGCCTTCACCTACCAATACTTGACTCATCATTTATGCCCACAATGGGTAACTAAAACCATCCTCAAGAGCCAAGATCTTGAACATATCATTTCTTGAAAGCATGGAAAATGATTATATACCCTAATGCAAAAAAATAAAATTATCTCAAAAATTTTCAATATAAATACCCAATCAAGCTCCACTTGACCTTGAATAGACTTCAAGATTATTATATTGGCTATATATATATATATATATATATATATATATATATATATATATATATATATATATATATATATATATATATATATATATATATATATATATATATGCGTGTGTGTGTATGTATGTGTGTGTGTGTGTTTTCCACAAAAGGAAAAAATTATATGCACACTCACTATGATAGTGTGTTTAAATGTCAAGACCTGAAGGGCACGAAGATGTCTTGAAGAACGAAAAGGCTTACTTTGATATCAAAATTTCGCGAGTTGGAGGACTATTAATGCACACATACAACACAAGGAATAAGATGAACCTTGTAGCACAATACAATACTAAGGCTATTAGCAAGTGAATGTGCAAAAAGATAAGTATCATGGTAGGTTTGTAGGCATATATACAAGTCACGATTAGTTTGAAAACGTTCTGCCAAAACGTATGGAATTAATATTGAGGAGAGGCTTTGCGAAATTGTGTAATTACCTATTATTTCGATTATTTTAAGTTGGAACATAATTGAACTTAGGATAAAAATGCAGCTTTGAATGGTGATATGCAAGAATAGGTTTACATTCAAAACATTATTTGTTTTGAATATGAAAGAAGAGCTTAATAACATTTTTTTTCTAAGTTATTTGAGAGTTCAAGGATATAAACCAAGTTCCATGAAACCTTCGTTGTATGAAAAAATTGTAAGAAGTGAATGTGTGTATATTTGTGTTTCTGTAGATGATCTAATTATTATAGGCAGAGGTGAGGAGAAAATGTGGATATTAAGAAAGAACTTAGTACGGCCTATTTGTGAAATTTGGGAATTATTCAAGTCCCATTTATAATACAAGTGATGGTATTAACTTATAATTTCAATGTTATATTCTTCTTACAAAGATCAAGTCATGAATACATCTTCTTTTTGTTAAAATGTTTTAAGTTTTCAATAGAAAAAAAAAATAATATTAGTTGATGAGCTTATTTAAAAAATCACTAAGGAGAATATGAAGTCTGTTATTATCGAATTCAATAATAATAGGTCAATTATACATTATTTGATAGATCAATAAATGCTCATAAAATCAATACCCCAAAATCTGATGTTCTAAAAATCAACAAATTGATTTAAATTTAATTGTATAAATAATCTATCCTAATATGAATTTAGAGCTTACAATTTAATATAAACAATAAATATATTCAATTTGGTCCTAGGTCGCTTGTTTGGGTGGTTGGGCCTCTCGCCTCTTGAGGCGGGGGCGAGGGTTCAAACCCCATCAGCACATGTAAGGGACATGTTTAACATGGAAAGTTGTATCTTGTTGCTGATGTGCTACCGTTTGTCCTTCTTCGCGATAGTTGTGATCCTTAAGTACGACCGTGTTTGTTCTTTTGCACATAAGACGTTGTTCAATCATGTGACCCAACAATCCCAAACTTGATATGGTGGAACTAAGAGGCTCGAACTTAAGTTCGAGCCTCATATTAAGATTGACAATTGATTTCCCAAATCAACTCACTCACATGATCGTAATCTAACATTAAAAATCTCTGTCAATACAACTTACTTATCAAGACTCTGGTTACACTCTTACAATCTTACTATCGATTACAATCTAGTGGATGCGTTCTCAACAGACAGCGGTGAAACTATCATTATCGTAATACAAAATCACTTCGTCTAACTTAAGAACTGATCCAAACACAATTACGGTAAA
>CM035412.1:185309574-185344574 GCA_020310875.1 Ceratopteris richardii
CCTATTGTAGGAGCTACTCTGTAGTGTGTATGCAGAGGGTAGGCTTCTCAGTGGAGGGCTATGAGCACTATAGTGTAAGAGAGTAGCTTGGATTCTTCTTTTCTGTGAGTCAGTGTTGTTGATTAGGTTCTATCCTCTTGAGAAATTCCTTGTATTGTTCTGAGTTAGTCTGCGTATCAGTGGCCCCTTATGCTGATGGGAAGAATCTGTTGTGTTAGAGTTATTTACTTTTAGGGTGGCTTGTTAGCCCTAAGCTTGTGGCTCGTTAGCACGAAGTTTGCACTTTTGATCATCACTCTGCCCAACCTTGTAATCACCTTATTTGAATCAGGAAGTGTACGGTCTTCTTGGTCATTTGTTGTCCATATTTCCGAAGTATTTACCACTCTGTGCAATCCGTGTTATCTACCTGCTCACAGAAATGTTAAAGGGTATACTTCCCTAAAGAGAACCCCCCTTGAGTAGGCGATGTACTGAATGTGTTAATCTTTTTTTTTCTACTTCTGTTAAAAGCGGATACCCCAGTACCTCCTCTACAATCCTTTTAGGTGGAAGTAGTCTGTTTTCATTCAATCGTTTGTTACATCATTTCCAAAGTACATAGGAACTTGTATAGTGTCATTGGAAAGATAAGAGGGAACACAACTCAACTCTAAAGATACAAGGGGCTCATACTAAGTAGGATTTGGCACTACCTACTCATTTATAGGAGTGTCCATCCATCTATCCCAACAATGGTATTAGAGCAAAGGTAAGGTAAAATGGGAGATGATTTTCCTTCTTTCATTGATAAGCTGGAGAGGAACAACTGCCAAGCATGGTCCTTGACGATGAAGACATACTTGCAAGGAAGAAGCCTCTATGGATACATCTCAAAAGATGAGGAGATGCCCATATTCAGAAGCAAAGGAGAACCTACAAGAGAGGAGCATGAAAGACTCAACACATGGTGTGCCAAGGATGCATTAGCAAGGTCCTACTTACTTAACTCAATCTCTGATTTTTGTCTTCCCAAGAGATTGAGACATCCCAAGAGACATGGGAAACATTGTCTTCTTATTTCTCTTCCAACACAAGGGCTAGGAAGAACCAAGTGTGGCTTGAGCTTACCACTCAAAGAAAGCAACCTAAGCAAGGCATCTTAGAGTATGTGACCAAAGTCAAAGATGTATTAGATTAATTGGCAAGCATAGGAGAAGAAATTGAAGAGGAGGAGATTGTAAGACAAGTAATCAATGGTATTAAAGCTGATGACAAATGGGAGAGCTTCACAACTGCCATGGACTTGTACATGGACATGCATATTCCAAACCTTACCACACTCATGGTGCAACTATTTACCCATGAAGCCAAGCTCAACAAGAATGGAGATTCATCAAGAGGTAATAGCTCCTCTGCCCTATACATTGATAAAAGTAAGTCAAAAGTGAAAGAGAAGAACAAAAACGTTGAAGATGAAGGAACTACCTCCCAAGCAAACAATGCAGGGAGAGGTAGAACCTCAAGAGGAAGGGGCAGAGGAGGTAAGCAAGGTAAGGGGAGATCTTATAACTCCTCACCATGCAATATTTCTGGATTAACAAATCATACTACAGATGAGTGTTTCAGGAACTTCAAGAATCAGAAAGGTAGAGGATATCAAAGAGGTGGATATACACAATCAAGAGGAAGATTCAATCACCATCATAAGGATACAATAACAACTACAACAACAACTACAATAGCACCTTCCAAGGAGGCTACAAATAAAGGAAGGATTACAACAACTACACAGAGGAGCAAGAAGATTCTCTTCTAATCATGAACATGACTTCAAAACCAGGTATAAATGATGATCATCTCTTCTACATTGACTCAGGATGCTCAAACCATGTGGCACGCAATGTAGCTCTTCTATCTGACCTTGAGGAACCAAAGGGTAAGCATGAGGTACAAACAGGTGATGATACCAAGCACTCAGTGATTAAAGTAGGGAATGTGAAGACCTGTGATGGAAACAAGAATCTCTTGAGTAGGGTTCTATATGTACCTACAATTACCAATAATTTGATGAGTGTTGGACAGATTGTGGAAAAGGGTTGTAGGTTAGATTCAACCAATATGGAGCATTTGTGGAGGATCCCTAGCATGGGTTCAAGAGAATTTCCAAAGGAGGAAAGACAGGTAGATTATTCACTTTTGAACTTGAGGATACAAGGAACATTGCACTTTATAGTTATAAAGATCAAACACTATTAGAGCTTGAAATTTGGCATAAAAGATTAGGGCATGTTCATGAAATAACCTTGAAACAAATATGTAGAGACCAATGTGTGCTTGGGATACCTAATGTATCCAGGCAACACATGATTTATAAATGTAGTGCTTGTTAGTTTGGAAAATCTCACAGGTTACCCTTCTCAAGGAAAGGCTACATGCATGAGGACTACCTAGAGCTTGTCCATACGGATGTATGGGGACCAAGTAGGATCCCTCAATCTCTCGATCAAGGTATTATGTATCTTTCATTGATGATTACAGTAGGTGGACTGTATTGTACTTTATGAAGCACAAAGATGAAGTATTCAGTTTCTTTCAAAAGTATGTTGCACTTGTTGAGAACCAAATAGGGAGAAACCTAATGAGACTAAGGTCAGATGGAGGAGATGAGTACTTCCCAAATGAGTTTGATGCATTCTTGAAGGACAGAGGAATCAAGAGAGAAATTACAACAAGGTATAGCCGTGAGCAAAATGGGGTGGCAGAAAGGAGAAATAGATTAATTGTTGAAATAGATAGGTCAATGTTAAATGAGAAAAAACTACCTAACTACTTGTGGGCAGAGAGTGTATCTACTACCACTTATCTTGTAAACAGGTTGCCATCCAAATCTCTTGATGGGATGACCCCATATGAAGCATGGCATGGTAGAAGACCTTCACTTGATCATTGCAGGATTTTGGATGTGTAGCTTATGTGCATATCCCTTCTCAGATAAGAGGTAAGCTAGATGCTAAGGCAAATAAGTGCATCTTCATAGGGTATGCCTTGAATCAGAAAGGATACAAGTTCTACAATCCTTCAAAAAAAGAATTCATGGTCAGTAGAGATGTTGTCTTTGGTGAGAATGACTCTTGGTTTGATAATGAATGTAGGAAAGTAAAGCTACCTTATGACTTGGAAGAGGAGTTTCCAAGCCTCACTAAGGAGGAGCTTACTCAGAATGAAGATATCAACTCAGATGATGAGGACATCATTAACCTAGAAGATTTCAAGGCATGGAATTCCAAAGGCAAAGTCAAGATGAAGAAGTTGGAGGATATACCTGAATCATCCAAGCAAGCAATCAGAACATCACAAATGGAGATAAGAAACCAACTAGATATGGGTATGACACTTCCCTAGTTACTAAGCACTCTGTTTATCTTGCAAAAGACTTGTCATTTGAAGAGCCAACATCATATGAAGAAGCAAAGACCAAGGCAAAATGGAAGGAAGCTATGGATGAGGAAATTGAAGCACTCAAGATCAAAAGGAATTCTGATGGATCAATAAGCAGGTACAAAGGTAGACTTGTGGCTAAGGGTTTTGCACAAACCCAAGGAGTTGATTATGAAGAATCCTTCTCTCCTGTGGCCAAAATGCCAACCATCAGGGTATTGGTAAGTGTGGCTGCATCAAAGAATCGGAACATGTATCAGCTAGATTGCATATCTAGACGGCTAGATTTCAGAGGTGTACATGTCTCCACCTCCTAGCTATGAAGACCCAAACAAGCTAACATATGTATGTAAATTGAACAAAGATCTTTATGGATTGAAGCACACACCTAGGACATGGAGCCATAGGTTGACCACATACCTTCAGGATCAAGGTTTTATCATGAGTAAAGCAGATACTTCTCTATTCATCAAGAGAAGTAATTCAGAGGTAATATACCTGTGTGTATATGTTGATGATATCATACTTACAGGTAATGATGCCAATGGCATCAATCAGATAAAAAATCAGATGATGAAGGAGTTCAAAATTAGTGACCTTGGTTCACTAAAATACTTTCTAGGACTTGAGTTAATCTATACTAACTTTGGACTTTACATTACTCATAGAAATTATATACAGGATATGTTAAAGAAGTTTCATTTGCAGGATGCCAAAGTTGCAAGTACTCCAATGGTGGTTAACCTAAAATTAAGTGCGCAAGAAGGTGATGTACTTGAGAATATTGCAGGTTACCAAAGCATAGTGGGAAGCTTGAACTATGCCACATTGACAAGGATTGATATTGCTTATGGAGTAAGTGTTCGAAGTTATTTCATGCACAAGCCAAGGGAATCTCACTTGGAGGATGCCAAAAGGATCTTGAAGTACCTTAAAAATACTAAACATCATGGATTGTATTTCCCTTATACATCAGAATTGGACATCAAAATATATTTAGATGCAGATTTGGGGAGGATGCAAAGATGATAGAAGGAGTAACTCAGGATACCTATCCTTTGTAGGTAATAAACCTATATCATGGTCTTCAAAGAAGCAACATACTATTGCTTTATCTTCTACAGAGACAGAGTATAGAGGATTGGCCAATGCTACTCAAGAGGCCATATGGATCCGATTCTTATATATAGAATTGGGTTTGCATACTACATCTCCAATGATTTTTGGAGATAATACCAATTCATTACATCTTGCAGCAAATCCCATTTATCATGCTAGGACCAAGCATATAGGGGTCCACTATCATTATGTGAGAGAGAAGCTATTGAGCAATGATATTCAGTTGGAATATGTATCAACTAATATGCAATGTGCAGACTTTTTGACTAAATCATTAGATGGTACAAAGCTTTGCAGGTTTAAGTCAGTGATTGGATTGCAGGATATTCATGAAGATTGAAGATGAAGACCAAGCCAAAATGTTTGGCTTGAGGGAGAGTTGTTGGTGCAAAGTACAAGCCCACACATTTGGCGTGAAGTTCATGAACATATAAAACTCCATGGAAACCATTGCTAGGAAGATTTTTTATCTTTATCATTTGTAAAAGTCGTTTCTTGATATGAAAGAATATTTGTCATCACCTACCAAAAACTCGTGGAATTGTTTGATAGAAAAGTAACTACTTCATTGAGGGAATATTCCCTCGATTGGTGGATTACTTTTAGAGAGAGCCAAAAGTTGAATTCAAATTCAAATTTTTATGTAGTACTTATAAAAGTGGCTTGAAAAAGTCGTGGTGTAGAATCATTTTTCTCGAGTTCTACATTGCGATTTTGTAAGATTCTAAGGCATACATTGTAGCCTACGCTACTCTCCATCATTAGGATATGATTGTTTGCATTCTTTTACATATGGCTGAAAATAAGTCTTCATGTTTCATCGCCCCCCTGGATGACTTAACACTAGTATCCAGAATTCTTCAAATATATCAGACTTTATGAAATCCGGAACGTCTTCGTTCTTTCAATAAATATGATCTTTAGTGACCAATACATGTATCTGAAACAAAATCTCCAAACCCATTTTATTACCACTATACATATGCCAATTGCTTTCTCGGTCATTCCTCATCTTCTCAAAATCTAGAATAAGGTTAGGTGATCTATCATAAAAACTTTGTTGAAAGCATTTTAGGATTCATAACCTTCTGCAACATAAGAAGTATGTTTTTCTATCTCTCTACAACACAAGTCTCATAGAACCTAAATCTTTGACTTACTTTCTCCAATGCTAAGAATCTTTTCAAACAAAGGATAGACAACTGACTCATAAATGTTCAAGATCTTCAAGATCTTCAAGATCTTCCAAGATCATATAAAATCATACATGATCTATCCACCAAAATACCTGGGTAGAATCTGATCTCATCAAACCTTCATGGCTGAATATTTGATTTGCTACCTGAATGTCTCTAAGTGTCCATACTTCCTACAAAGTTGTAAAACTTTTCTTCAAACAAATCCTTTCCAAGAATCTGCAACTCCTACTTGAAAAATAAGTGGACAAACTTCTCACCTTGAGAACTCCAAAAGTTGCAAGTTGATACTTCATCTTTTCATATTCTTCCTAGGTGAAATGTGATAGTACCTGCTTGACTATCTTTTGGCTAATTCCACTTCTAAATCAAGTAATAGGATCTGATGGAACACATTTTTAAATACAAGCATGTATCCAAAAATCTAGACAATCATAGAAATTAGATTCTTCAACTGACTAGTATATCAAAAATCTGAATTTTCTGAAGTTTTCAGCAAATATTGAATATGAGGTAACCTTTCCAAACATAAAACCTCTCTCCAAGTCTCCAACATCTTCTACAAATACTCTTTTACCTTAAGAGTTAGATAAAGAATAAATATACTTCTCTGCAACTTGTCATATACCAAGTAGCTTTGTATTGACACTCCAAGAATTCTTTGAGGGAACATATAAGCTGCCTACTGAAAAACTTCAACTTATATATAACTCATGCATATGAGTCAAAACATACAAGTTGTCTTCAAAATCTGTTGCTTTTCTTTCTCTCAATGCAATTCTTTGTCAAATCTACTAAATCATGACCAAGTATAATGCAAAACAAGAAACTGCTTCTTCTTTAGACTATCTTCACACAAGATGTTCTTGTAGACTTGTCTTTGGATGTAGAGGATAAAATAGGAAAAGTATACACAAAATATGAGAGAAAAGAAAGTCTTATTTTTCCTTTTGAAATGATGGACCTTCTTCTTCTGCATCTTTCTTCCACCTGATGATGTCAACATCTTCAAACTTCTCTTCCATACCTTTTGTTTTCTTCATCTTGAGGTAGCAAGCACTCTTGACTTCTTCAAATAAACTTTCTCTCTTCCTCTAATGCTAAGAGTAAGAGACAAAACAAGCATGGTATACAAATGGAAGTGAATATAGAAACATGTTTTACAATCTCCTCATTTCTTTGAAAGACCTCTCCTTCAAATGTGTGAATGACTAAATTCACCAACCTTTTGTCTGAATGATGAATTTACCATTCTAGAGTTTCTCTCTAGATCAAATACTGTACCTGGATATCCAACCAACTTACAACACAAAATTGGTTGAAAACAAAACTAATCCCATCTCCAAATTTGTCTTCTTAGAGATCTTTCTTGCCATGAAAAAGATCTCTCAAAACTATCTAGAAAAACCTCTAGATACCTGTTTTGATGTAACTAATGCTTTAACTTTCAAAGAATGAAAGTGTATAAAAGCATTCCTTTAATCCTTCAAATCTCTTCATAACTGCTCTTCTAAGACATGACCTACAAATGATAATCTAATAGTAAAAATTGATACTTGTGATTTTATGTTGATCTGATTCCTTCATCTTCTCTAAACCATTGTGCTTCCTTGAATTTAGAGTAGTCTTCTCTTCATCAAGTCTTGGTCTTCAAACAATACTTTTGTAAAGTATTCGCATATTGTGCCAAAAATATTAGACTACTAACAGATCATCACATTCATACTCCACACTGATGGATACACATGTGACTGAATTGTCTAATTCTCAAATCTCTACTCATCTAGATTAAGTGTGTATGTCAAATGTCAAATATTAGAAGATGCCCTTAAATAATATGTTGTAAACGTGGAAGTCTAGAAACCTGGGAATCTGAATGAGCCTGAATGTTCTGATGTCAAAGCCCTAAAGTTTTGATACCAAATGTTGCAAATTTAGTAGGCCCATTACTAATGCCACAGGTCCAAGGTTCCATAGGTCCACCATATACAACATAGAATCTAGCAATCTTCCAATATGGACAAAACATGAACATACTGCACTTAATCATCCAAATGATGAGACAAAGATAGAGAAGGATTAGACTACATGTGTAAAGTGTTACGTAAGCCACTTATTACTCACACTATCATATATACCAATGTTCAATGTACAATGTGGGAGCAAAACTCTCAACCACTCTATGTGAACAAAAATAGATGGATGAGTGAATGTACAAATGTAACAAACATATTCAGATGTATGGACACAAATGTGAATATATATGAGATGTGTGACTTGATACGTTGTAGAAGAGTGAATATGAGTGACAGAAAGAGGAAGGATCAGTCTAAAACTGATAATCCAAAAACCCTTATCTAACCTTAGGCTATGGAAGACCCTAAGTCAGACACGTGTGTGAAAAGATCACATACTTACAAAAGTAGCAATGAATGCTAACAAGTTTGCTGTCAAAAATCCTCTAACTCAATGAATGTATCTTCTCTAACACCTCATTCAAATATGCATAAAGCATATACATATTGATTCTCTTGTACCTATGCTGAATAGGACTCCTCCTGATATGGATGTTACTGCCTCCATAAACTCTAAGTAGTACCTGTGTGCATAAAGAGAACATGTACCCGAATTCTTAACATAAGATGCAAATCTTATGTTAACCAACATCCAATATCTTTGAAGTAACCCGAAATCTTCATGTAGAAGAAAATCTTCAAATTCATCATCTGAATGGCCAATCCACACCATTGTTGATATATTTAGGCACTGATGTGTGTGAACACACTAGGACTGTCGTGGCACGTTTTTCCCTCTTTAGGAGGTTTTTTCCCCTGGCTTGTATATATGCCTATTGCCCTAATGGGCTACTTATCTTTGTACATTCTCTAGTAATACATTCAGTATTGTGTGTTGTGCTCCAAGCTTCTTCTTCTTCCTTGTGCTATTCACGTACTTCCGCAGACGTCTAACTCCAACAACTGGTATTAGTGTAGGTCGTCGCTTCATCTAGGATGATGTCGACACTCCTCCGTTTGCAGTCTCAGAATCGCACGAATTTCGGTGAGCATACTCAGCGTGTTTTTGAGATCAAAACAGCTTCGCTATGTGGTGCCGAAATCGTGATCTGAGCTCGTTTTGGCCTCCGAACACACTATTGTAGTGCTTGTGCAAGCTATTTCATCTTTTTGTGCCAAAGGTATATACTAGTTTCTGTTCGCCAGTATAAGCGCAGTGTGCTACACGTCTACCAGAACTCGTCTGGGCAGTTCTGTTCAACTTTTTGAGATACAATCAATTTTTTGCATCAAGGTATTTTATTCACCGGCCATGAAAGCAGTGATGTATTTTGTATGTTGGCTGTTGAGGATAAGTTGGATGGTACCAACTACCCATCATGGGCTTATATGATGCGACATGTATTGGTTGCAAAAGGACTGTGGAACATTGTATAGGGTGTCGAAAAATATCCTATCATACCCGCAACTGTTACATTTTGTAGGTACTCAAGCTGATGTAGAAGGTGTGGAAGATGATGACATTCTGCATATTCTTGTTCGTGCTGCAGTTTCTGCTGCACCCACTGCAGAGCAGATTCGTTGGGATGGCAAAGATACCCAGACACATGCATTGATAGCTTTGTCTGTCAAACATGCCATTATTCCTCAAATTCGCTCTTGCAGAACAACTAAGGATGCTTGGGATACACTTACCACATTGTACCAAGCTAGGAATGAGGCTCGTGTTGCTTACCTCCGAAAATAGTTGGAGAGTGAGCACATGAATGAAGGTCATTCTATGGACAGTTTCCTAATGAAGATCAAAGACTTGAAGGAATAGTTGATTTCTGCTGATGAGGTTATACCAGATAGCTTACTTGTGCAGACCGTTCTGAATGTTCTCCCTGATTCATATCAGATTTTTTCTTCTAGTCTTCGGTTGATGATGAAAGGCAATCAAAATGCCTTATCATTTGAGGAGTTAGTCTCTGTTATGTTGCAGGAAGATCAGTCTAGGCAGAACAGGTCCATTATGCAAGTTGCACATCAATCTTTCCTTGCTAGCCAGAAGGGCAAAGGAAAATGGAGCTCTTCAACTAGTAAGCAGAAATCTGCTAATTTTGCATATGGAGGCAAATAAGAAAGAGGCTCGAATGGTTGTTGTAGAGGCTTCTACACCAAAACTGAGTCTCCTGGTTGTCATGTATGCAGCATATGTAGTGAATAGGTGTCCCACTAAAGTGCTGCAATCTATCACTCCATATGAGGCTTGGCATGATTGCAAGCCATCTCTTGCTCATCTGCGTGTTTTTGATTGTTTGGCATATGCATTAGTGCCTGAACAACATCGCATAAAGTTGGATGATAAAGCAGTTAAATGTATTTTTTTTGGACACAGTTCTGAAAGTAAAGGCTATCGTCTGTATCATCCACAAACTAAACGCATTCTAGTTAGCCTGATGTTGTTTATGTGGAAGATGCAACTCAACCATTGCTTTCATGTACTAAGGAGACATCTGTTAGCTCCAAAGACATGTATGATACTTTGTTGCCTCTTTTTATAGGTGGACAGTCTAGTGCTCGTCCCAATGAGGCAACTTCTCAACCTTTGCAGGTTTCATGTGATAATGCAGATCATTCCATTTTTTATGCAGATTTACATGATCCACTAGTTGATGAAAGAGCTAATATTGAGCAGGCAAAAACTATGCCAAAATGGCTGGTGCAGACTTTGCGTGATAGCAAATTAGATGCACCTCTGTTATATCGTACTCATCTAGGCTCTCATAGTGCCTCTTTTGCATCATATTGCTATGCTATGGCTGCATCTAGTCTTTGTGATGAGAATGAGCATGTTTCCTTTGAAGAAGCACAAAATTCAGAAAATTGGATGGCTGCTATGCAATCTGAATATGATGCAATAATGAAGAATGGTACTTGGTCTTTATGTGACCTACCTCTTGGCAAGAAGGCCATTGACAATAAGTGGGTATACAAGCTGAAGCCTAAACTTGATGGTACAGTTGACAGGTATAAGGCTAGGCTTGTTGTAGAGGGTTATCTGCAGGAAAGAGGCATTGATTTTGATGAGACCTTTGCACCTACATGCTATATGACTACTGTTCGGAGCATTTGTGCAGTTACAACCCATCATGGTTGGAATGTACATTAGTTGGACATTAAAACTGCATTTCTGAATGGTGACTTGCATGAGGAAGTGTATGTTTTTCAGCCCTGTGGCTTTGTGTAGAAATGGCATGAAAACCAGGTGTGCAGGTTAAAGAAGGCATTATATGGTTTAAAGCAAGCACCAGGTGCTTTGTATGAGAAGATACATGCCTATTTGATTGCACATTGTTTTGAGAACAGTCCAACTGAAAGCACCTTATATGTTAAGCGTGCTAATGATGTGCTTCTGATCATTATTATCTATGTTGACGACATGCTGCTCACTTGTCCTATTGAGAAGCTTATTGCTGATTTTAAGGCTGATTTGCATGCCTCATTTGAGATGTATGATTTGGGGCATTTGCATCGCTATTTGGGCAATCAATTTATGCAAGTTGATGGTGGAATGGCTTTGTGTCAAACAAAATATATTGACACATTATTGCAGTGTTTTGGCCTTGAAGATTGTAAGCCTATTGCCACTCCTATGGAGACAGGTCTATGTTTGAGTTTCATGATGCTAGAGATGCATTTGATGTTGTTCTCTATCAGTAGGTTGTTGGATGCTTGATTTACTTATGCATTAATCGGCTAGATATTCTGTTTGTTGTCTCATAGATGAGGGTTTATGCATTGCCCAGGACTCAAGCATTGGCAGGTAGTTAAGCGCATCTTTCGCTATTTGAGTGCTACTCGGCTACTTGGGTTGTTTTATCCCAAGGAGGGATCACTACCGCTAGATTTGCATGCTTCTTCTGACTTTGATTGGGCTAATTGCTATGACACTCATGTGTCCACTAGTGCCTTTTGCTTCATGCTTGGTAGCTCATGTATATCTTGGTTGAGAAAGGAGCAGCCTATTGTGGCCACTTCCAGTTGTGAGGCTGGGTATAGGGCAGCTTTCACAGCGACTGTTGAGTGTGTGTGGCTCACAAGCCTTATGGCTGATTTGGGTGTTGGTCAGACTTCTGCAACCACCATCTTCACTAACAATTAGAGCGCATTGGCAGTTGCGAGGAACCCTGTGTTCCATGCTCGCACTAAGCACATTGAGGTGCATTATCACTATGTCGGGGAGAGGTTCTCTGCTGGGGAGATCAGCTTGGCATATGTGCCCACACAGGAGAGCATTGCAGACCTTTTCACGAAGGCTCTGCCTAGGGAGAAGTTTTAAGCTTTCAGCAAAGCTTTGGGCTTACTTCCTTTTGTGGAGTGTTTCCACATAGCTTGGCACTTCCTTCTACATGAGTGCCAGCTCCTTGTTCACCGCATCACTCCTAGGGGGGATTTGTTGATATATTTAGGCAGTGATGTGTGTGAACACACTAGGACTACCGGGGCACTTTTTTCCCTCTTTAGGAGGTTTTTTTCCCTCGGCTTGTATATACGCCTATTGCCCTAATGGGCTACTTATCTTTGTACGTTCTCTAGTAATACATTCAGTATTGTGTGTTGTGCTCCAAGCTTCTTCTTCTTCCTTGTGGTGTTCGCGTGCTTCCGCAGACGTCTAACTCCAACAACCATCAAGTTGCTAATAGCCTCCCCATAAGCAATAGTGTGAGCACACTCTTCTTCTTCAAGAAGAACTCCATATGTACTCCTCAACATGCTCCAAGATAGCACCATGGCTGCCCCATGTTCTAAAAGCATCACCTCTATTGAGGTACCAAACCTAGCATTGAACTAGGTGTAGGATGAATATAATGAGCCCATTACTCTTCTTTTATAGTAGAGAGTATACTTGAAAAGCTCTTCTCAAAAGCACTCAATAAAGCATAAGATCATAATCGTAAAAAGCTAAACATCAATCGTGAAGAGCTGTCCATTGTCTGTCGCTTGCATGATTTTTTAATAAAATAAAAGCACCAAAAACTTCACGATCTGCGCCGCTGCTGCCAAGAATTGAACCTACACCGATTTCTTGAGAGGGCATTGACATAGTCAAGCGCTCACGCACCGTTTGCTGTAGGAGGGAGTGATAAGATACTCGATACATGCTGTATAGTCAGAGGAAATGGATCAATGACCATGCACAATGTACCATATGGCATTATTTCCAATAAATACCTCCTGAAACAAGTGGAAGCTTCATCTTTATGCTTCATGAAGTAAAGAATTTTCCATCTACCATAGTCATCTATGAATGAAACATAGTACCTTGATTCTAAGATTCATGCCTCTCTGCTGGGACCCCACACATCTGTGTGCACAACATCTAAGTAGTCTTCATATATGTATCCTCTTCTATTGAATGGCTCCATGTGTGATTTGCCAAATTGGCATGCTCCACATTTGTAAATCATGTGTTGCTTTGACACATTTGGAATGCCAAGCACACTCTTATCCTTGCATATTTATTTTAGCTTTCTTTCACCTACATGATCTAACCTCATATGCCATATCTCTAGTTGAGATAGGGTTTGATCTTTGTAGTTGAAGAGTACAATGTTTCTAGTATTTCCAACTTCAAATGTAAAGAGCCTACAAGATTTCTCACCTTTTTCAATCCTCCTAAAGCCTTGTTGAGGGTTCTCCACATAAGCTCCATGCCTTGTGAATCCATGCTTTTTGTTATGGTGGGCACATATAATACCTTAATTAAAAGGTTCATGTTACCATTAGTGCCATTGACATTCCCAATCTTCTTAACAAAGTGTCTAGTGTCATCACTTGTGTGTACTTCATGATTTCCATTAGGTTCTTCAAGATCAAATAGCAATTCTACATTTCCAATCACATGATTGGATTAACCAAAATCAATATAGAAAAGAAGCTCATCATCTTTACCTTCCTTGGATGTCATGTTCATGATGAGTAGAGAGACCTCTTGGCCTTCTGTGTAGTTATTCTAATCTCTTCTACCTCTAAATCTTCCTTGTGATTGCTGTTGTAGCCTTGGTTGTAATTGTGATGATAATTGCTTCTTCCATTGTTGAACTTGCCTCGAGATTTACCATAGCTTCCTCTATGGCAACCTCTTCCTCCCTGATTCATTGTGTTCTTGAGACACTCATGTGTGGTGTGATTAGTCAAGCCACAGATATTGCAAGATGAAGAGTTGTATGATCTCCCCTTGCCTTGCTTTCCTCCTTTGCCCCTTCCTCTAGTAACTCTTCCTCTGGCTGTGAAGTTCACTTGAGAGGTACTTGCCTCTTCTTTATTCTTTTTACCTTTGCCTTTCTCTTTACGTTTATTTCTATTTGTGTAAAGGGCAAAAGATTGATTACCTCTAGAGTTGTCTCAATTATTAATGAGATTTGTCTCATGTGGGAAGAGTGCCCCATCAATGTGTTGAGGTCAGGTATATGCATATCGATGTATAAGTTCATTGTTGTGGTGAAGGCCTCCCACTTATCACCAGCCTTGATGCCATTTATGACTTGTGTTACTATGTGCTCTTCTTCTATCTCTTCTCCAATGCTTCCAAGCTAGTCAGCTACATCCTTCATTTTGGTCACATAGTCAGCTATGCTTTGCTTTGGTTGCTTCTTTAAGGTTGTGAACTCCATCCAAAGTTTATTCGTCTTAGCCCTTGTATTTGATGAGAAGTATGAAGAGTGTAATAAAGTAAGTCTATGATCTAGGGGTCCCGTGTGAACCCGGTCGGTTTAGATGGATCTGAAATAAGACAACGTTTGGTCATCCGTGTGTACATTGACCAAAGATCTCGAGTTTAGACTTTCTAGGAGGTCTTGTGCTCTTGTGAACAAGTGATCCACTTAACTTAGTGGTTAAGTCTCAAGGATGTTAAAGAGGAGGTCTTGGGTTCAATTCCCATGGGGGACATGGGGAGAGTATTTTGCCCAAAGAGATCTAGAGCCTTCTAGAAGCATCCACTTGAGTTAACTCGAGTTAATTGGAACACTTGGTGCACATGCAATTACATTGCTGACTCATGCATGGTTAGTATCTACCTGCCCAAGAAGGCAGTCCTCTGGAGAGAGCTATATATAGAGGCATTTGGTTGGGAGGAGAGTCATTTGTCTAGCATGTGGTGGTCGTAATTTCTAGTTTTCTTGCATTGGTATCAGAGAAAGCTTTCATGGTGACCTTGGTGGCTCATCATCTTTCTTAAGCTCTCATGGAGTCCTTGTAGGACTCATCATCATCCTCCTCCCAAGCTTGAGCTTCTATGGAAAGCTTGATATTTCATCAGCCTCTAGAGTTTGTTTTCACCATCACATGGGTACCCTTCTTCATCTTCCTCATTTCAGTTTTTCACCACATCACATGATGCAAGTGGAGATCGACGCCCGATGTTGTGTGCTTGGGGAAGCATAAAGTGGGAAGAAGTAGGTGGCAATTGATAACGTATCAGCTATCTCCGTCACGCTGCCATTGGTGGGGATTGAGCCCATGTGACTAGTTTGAGAGGCTCATGCAATATCCGCTCCATCAACCTCTAGTTGACGGTTATATTTATTGCAATACATTACGGTTTTCGACCTCGTGCACTATTGTATAGAATTAGGAGAGTTAGTGACAAACGTATTGTTCATGCTGTATGTGCATGGGGCTCGAACCCACAACCTTCCTCTGGGAGAGTATTTTCATATCCGATTGGGCAAGTCGTTTTCATGCGAGCCCATCAACATCCATTCCTCGTGTGCTAAAGATAACAAGCAAGAAAAGGAGTGCTTAATCGGAGATGGAGATCTCGGGCATTGAACCCGGCACGTTAAGCAGGAGTGTCTGTTCATTCCACTAGATTATTGGACGATCTCCACTTCCAACTGTGGACAATCTACTGATGAGATTAGAGCCCCGAGCTGCAACTCAGCCAAAATCAAACAAACAAAAGAAATTCTCAAGCTGTTAGAGGGGGGATCGAACCATGACATCATCATCAATATGAGGGCTCTCTACTATCCACAGAGACGTGCCTATTGTTGGTTTAATTTTTCGACGTCACAACTAACAAACAAAAGAAAAAGGACAAAGCTATGATCAAAGCTAAGTATTTTCCAGTTTCTACTTGGCCGTAATGCTTGATTTATCTTGTTTTCATTAGTCTACACTTAATCCTAGATGCACATTGAAATAGCCAAGATTTCAATCGATTAAGTCTAGATTAGGATAATGAAACAATCCACTTCTCATTTCAAGGATTAGTTTGCATTAAGGAAAGACTTGGTTAAAAAAAAAGGGGTTTCTTGTGCATCAAAGAATGTATTTTGGTAGTTTAATTCCAGATTTCCTTTCCATTGAGTAAGCTTTTTATTGCACCACGAGGATATGTTTTTATATCATAGTGCATTAGGACAAAGGAAAGGATATACATGCATCAAGATTGTATGATATACATTCTTAGTACAAGGAGAAGTCATGCATCAAGCTCATGCATGATTGTTGCATTACTTTTTGGGCATGCAAAGAACATGCCTGCATACGCATGTGAGCATATGGATTTGCATGTAGGCACATGCATTTGCATGATAGAATGGGATGCTGTTTGCAAGTAGATATGAAAATGTACTCTCTTAGTATTTAGCTTACTTTCTAAAGCTCACAGCTTGACATTAGGGAAGACAGAGGAATAGTTAGTTGCAAAGACATGCTAGTTCTAGTTTGCAACTCAAGTAATTAGTCAATTCCTTCTCAAGTTGATACTCCGTTATCAAAAATAAATACTTAATGACAATTAACTATGTTTGATGTCTTACTAGGTATAATTAGGCACTAGGAGAAAGTTAAGTATTAAATTTTCTTGATGACCAAGAAAATTTAATTACTTGCAAACTTTTTGGGATGTATGATGACTCTAAGTCCCGGATGTACTTAGGGAGTCATGAAGATAAGCTTATAATGATTATCTAAGTATAGGTGATTAGTTACGTAACTTATGTAACTTCTCAAGTATCCCAAGATTGGATGATAACTTCAATTATATTTCCAAGTTCCATGGGCACTCTTCAATTCCATGGAACGCAACAACCAAATCGATGAACTTAGATATAAATTGAACTTTGAAGTTCAATAGATTTGTGTTTCGTTCATGTTTTGCATCTCTGGTAATGATGCATATGGCCATGAAAACATGGAAACTTTGGAAGCACTCTTCTATTTAGGAGATTTCGAAAGCTCTAAGAAGTTTCTTTGTGGTTTCAAGATTTTTATCTCACGATGAAACCTCAGTAAGTGACTTTTAGGAATTGAGATATTTCCTAAAAGAGAAACATTAAAATGAGATAGTCAAGCCTTCTATTCCTCGTGAGATCATTCTCCTACCATGTTCGAGATGAATTTATTTTTGGGAAGGCACACATTCCAAGTAGGGGATCTTAGTTGATTCATGAACTCTTCCCAAAATACACATAGGTTCATAATATATGATAGCACCAAAGAATTATGATGTTCTAATAAAAGGTGTATAAAGAGATTCTTAGACTTAAGCAGTAGAGAGATTCCTATAAAAGTCTTGGTCGAGATAGGTACCTAAAGCATCAGTAAAGAAAGGAATCTAAAACAAGAAGTCACAAGCGCTTGTCACTACAAATTGTTCAAGAATAAACCAATTGAGCTTGAATCTATAAAAATTCAAGTACTTGGAATTCTATTTGGTTTTCATTTGAAAACCCTAGTAAAGAAGGATGGATGTTCCATCAAAAGGTTTTCAAGTTCCCAAAGGAAAGCACAAGATTGTGAAAAGGTCATGTGAAGGGATCAAAACCTAGAAAATCTAGTTTGGGGTAATGCTTAAAACTTCAAAATTCCTATCGTGAAGCGAAAAGGTTCTCTTTCAAGAGATGTTTAGAGTTTAGGATAAAATTCACTCACACATCAATGTGAGTTAAAATAGGGTGGTATGGGTCACCAGATTTTATGCTTAGATTGATGTAGGAAAGATGGTATGGGACATCGGACCGTGAGATGATGATTATCTTTTAGTCCTAGAAAAAATCTTGAAGTTAGATCTGATCATCAAGGTAATTAAAGACTTCAAAAGAGAAGTTTGAATTTAAGAAGGATAAAAGTATGATCTCAAGATACTTCATGATCAAGTATGTATGAAGATATGAGTAAGTAACTTCCAAGATCTTCTTGAACCATTTCAAGCTAAAGTGTTGATTATTCAGAAATATTTGATAAATTTTTGAAAGAATAAGACTTTGACATTGAAATGATCCTTTCCACTAAGAATTAGATTGACTAAGTTAAGCACTAGTGTAACTTGGCATTTTCAATTCTTTGACTTAAGCAATGCTCAAGAATTGCATTCCCAGTAAGGAGTTATAAAGATTGAATAAAGGCATAAACTTAGTCTCAAGTGAAGCATTACTTGAGTAAAAAACTCATTAATAGAACCTTTGTGGGTTGACACACTGATGTTGGTTACCATACTAGTATCTTGTGGTTAGATGATGTTTTAGATTTGCTCTGAATCTTTTTGAGAATCCTGTTTATTTCTCTTAAAGATAGAAAAATGCTTCAATACCCTATTGAAACAAATCTTTGAGAAGTTAAAGTCCTCAGTCATCTAGACTTTGACTCATAGCAAGTTTAGGTATCTTCGAAGTTTGAATTGGTTGTACCAAGATTTAGTTTTTCTTTTCGCTTTCCAAATCATTTGGAATTGAGTGAGATATGGTATCTGATTCCTTTTGCAAAAGACCAGAGTTAGCTAGTTAGAATAAGATAACTAAATTGAACATCATAGATAGATGTTATGTACAAGAACCTTTTCAATCTTCAAAACATAATAAGTCTAGGTGAACTTATTTTTGCTTCAAGTTATAGCATAAATGATTTCATAGAGTCTAGTATACTCTAGAATAGAGAAGTTAGGAATTCTCATCAGATTGACAATTCCCAAGAATTTTGAGCTCAAGTCTTTGAGAAAAGTGTCCTAAAGCTGGACAGTTTTTCATTTTGAGTTTGAATTGGTCAAGTTATAGTAGGTTGAATCAAAGAAAATGGTAAACTTTCTCCTATAGTTTACATAGGATTTTTAAACTCATTAGGACAAAGTAGTCCTCTAGTCGGGTGATAATATCAAGCAACTGTTGGATATGAGTTAACCATTGTACAAACATCTAAGTTAGATGTTTGGGACAACCAGACTTCAAGTTCTCCAAAATAAATTCAAATGAATCAAGAGTTCTCAAAGTCTTGTAAGGGATAAAGAATCCCACCTTCGTTACTAAGTCAATGCACTAGTCATGCCTAGAAACCCTAGGAATTCGAATCCACCTAGTTCACATGTTTGTGCCTAGATCGCACATCGAGAAACTATGAACTGGCCAAGGATTTTTTTAGATCTACCCTTATTATTCATTCACTACTTTAAACTTTGATCAGTCTATCAAAGTGGAAAGCGAGAGAGTGTTTTGAATTATTTGGGTAGGGATGCCACCACAAAGATGAGACATGTTCTCCTGCTTCACACTAGCCAAGAACAAGTTGTGAAGAGTATAGTAGACCCTTGAGCTTCCGAATAATCACAAATAATCACCTATGTGCTTTGGAGCATGATCCTCTAATCAATGGATCAAAAAAAATGAGTAGAAACTTCAACTAAGTTTCAAGACTTGCTATTTTGGTCTCTACACATGTTTAGTAAAATGAATAGTGCTTTCAACTGCTAGCAATTGACTAAATTCCTTTTGGGAGTATCTAGTTAACTTAGATAAATAGCAATCATGAGTTATTTCAGCTTGGATGTCATGTTCATAATGAGCAGATAATCCTCTTGATGGTTATTGTAGTTATTGAAGTCCATTCCACTACAACATATGAGGGGCATACCGATTCTGCTCATACCGACGGTCACTCTCGATGTCAGTATAAACGTTGGAAAATCTCACTTAAACATACTGACGGCCAAGTGACCATCGGTATGAACATTTTAAACGGATCGTCAGTGTGCCCCGCAGCCGTTAGTATAAGCATCGGTATGGGCATCGGTATGGGTGTGGATATGAGCATTGGTATAGGTGTCGGTAATTTACTCGAAGTTATCGATGCCCATACCGACGCCCATACCGAGGCCGAGTTTTAAACATATCGGGAACCGAAATTCACTTTTTTGCACATGTTTGAGTATTGTTTGTCTTCTGTCAAACTTGCACGCATGAACCGAATTGGGAACTGCGTTGTCTTGTGCACACACACACACAAAGATCTCTCTCTCTACACACACACGCTCTCCCTCGGTTTAGATCTGACATCTTGGTAAGTGGTGCGTGTACTGTTAGCCTTTGTCTTTCTCTATGCTTTAGGTCTTATAACTTCTCTTCTCTTTGATTTTGCAGAAGTTCTTTGGTGTCGATTGTTTGGAATTCGACAATAGACGACATACATTACCCTTTGACGACAACGATCCAAAAGAGAGACATACTTGTAAGTGATTGTTTTATTGTCTATAGATAGAGACAGAAAGAGAGAGAGAAAGACAGAGAGTGTGAGAGAGAGAGATGGAAAGAAAGAAAGAGAGAGAGAGAGAGAGAGAGAGAGAGAGAGAGAGATGAGAGAGAGAGATATGAGAGAGAGAGAGAGAAAGAGAGAGAGAGAGAGATAAAGAGAGAGAGAGTGAGAGATAAAGAATGATGAAAGAAAAGAAGATAGAGATAGGAAAATAGAGCATACACACACACATACAACCACACACATCTACACATTTACACATGCATACATACACACATACATGTACACACATGCATGCTTACATACACACACATATACACACATGCATGCATACACACACATACAAATATACATACATGCATACATACACACACATGCATACACACATGCACACACACACATATATACACATATGCATACATACACATACACACACATATACACACATACATACACACACATACATACACACATATACACACATGCATGCATATATACACACACATATACACACATGCATGCATACACACATATACACATATACACATATGCATACATACACACACATGCATACACACATACATACACACACATGCATACACACATACATACACACACACATATACACATATGCATATAGACATACATACACACATATACACACATGCATGCATACATACACACACATAGACATATACACACATGCATGCATACATTCACATACGAAAATAGAGCATACATACACACACACATACACACACACACATCTACACATTTACAATTGCATACATACACACATACATGTACACACATGCATGCTTACATACACACACAGATACACACATGCATGCTTACATACATACGCATATACACACATGCATGCATACACACACATACAAGTATACATGCATGCATACATACACACACACATGCATACACACATATATATACAGGTATGCATACATACAAATACACACATAAATACACACACATACATACATACACATACATACACACATATACACACATGCACACATACATATACACACATATACACACATGCATGCATACCCACATATACACATATACACATATACACACATGCAACACACATGCATACACACATACATACACACACATATACACATATGCATACACACATACATACACACATGCATGCATACATACACACACATACACATCTACACACATGCATGCATACATACACACACATGCACATATACACGCATGCATACATACACATAGGAAAATAGAGCATACATACACACACACATCTACAGATTTACACATGCATACATACACACATACATGTACACACATGCATGCTTACATACACACACATATACACACATGCATGCTTACATACACACACATATACACACATGCATGCATACACACACATAAAAATATACATACATGCATACATACACACACACATGCATACACACATACATACACACACATATATACACATATGCATACATACACATACACACACATATATACACATATGCATACATACACATACACACACATATACATACACATAAGCTAGTGTTTTTATTAAATATATATAATTAAATATATAAATTTTTGATTTTGAAGTTTTTTTACATCAAATATATAAAAATAGGATTAGGTTTTCTATGCTATTTACACATACATACACATACACATATAATACATATATACATGTATATACACCTGCATACAAAAATATACATATTTTAGGTCTTGATACTTAAGATTAGGGTTTTAGGGTTTAGGCATACATATAACTCAATCACATTTATATTAAGAAAAAATATAGAGAAAAATAAGAAAAAATTTTGAATATATAAATAAACATATATATAATAGGATTAGGGTTTTAGGATTAGGGTTTTAGGATTAGGGGTTTAGATTTTTATAGGTGTTTAAGTATTTAGGATTTAATATTTTAGGTTTAAGTCTAAGTCTTTTTTATTAGGGTTTTAGGGTTTTAACACCTACATAACTTATATACACACATACACATACACATATAATACATATATACATGTATATACACATGCATACAGAAATATACATATTTTAGGTCTAGATCTTTAAGATTAGGGTTTTAGGGTTTTAACACCTACATAACATATATACACACATACACCTACACATATAATACATATATACATGTATATACACATGCATAGTGCAATACACATATTTTAGGTCTAGATCTTTAAGATTAGGGTTTTAGGGTTTAGGCATACATATGAGTCAATTAAATTTATATAAAGAGAAAGTATAGAAAAAATTAAGGAAAAATTTGAATATATAAATAAATATATATATAAAATAGGATAATTGTATAGATAAATAAATATAAATAGAAGTAGTGTTTTAAATAATTTAATTAAATATATAAAAATAGGACTAATTAAGAAAAAATTTGAATATAAAAATAAATATAAATATAAAATAGGGTTTTAGGTTTTTAGGATTAGGATTAGGGTTTTAGCATTTATGGAAAAAATCTGAATAAATAAATAAATATATATATAAAATAGAATACTTAAAATGATAAATAAATATAAAAAGAACTAGTGTTTTAAATAATTTAATTAAGAAAACGAGCGAATCGTTCAACGAAAGAGGTGGCATCGTCAACGACAATCGATCGGTCCTTGTTCGTAACTGTGAGAAGCTTCGTGACACGCTAACGAAACACAAATTCTCTCCAAACCAATCCTAAATTCTTCAAGAAGAAGAGGCTTATCGTTTTGCTTATGGAGATATTCGAAAGCTGTCAAGAACAGCTAAACAAACGTACGTAAGAGATGACTGGTGCAGTTGAAGATGGCCTGAAAGAAGGTTGAGCGCATATATTTAGAAGCTACAACACTTGCGCACACACAATCTTTGTGTGATCTGCGTATAACACAGGCTTTTACACTTAAGTGCGCGCATTCAATCGGTATGTAACACTGCACGTAACGCCCAATGACTAGAAGTCAAGAATTCGGTTAAAGAATTCCTTCATCAGAGATTAATTCAAACTATCGAGTCACCTTTTCAACTCCCATCCTCTGGGGACGACTGACGGAGTGGACGACGGACTGAAGCGACGACTGACAAAGATTCACAACTCGTGGCGAAGATCGTGACGACGGACTGTAAAGAGAGATCGGACGACTGACGGAGTGAACGACGGACTGAAGTGACGATGAGGACGAACGACTGAAGTGGCGACTGACAGAGGCTCTCGAGGGCGACGGACTGAAGCAGCGACTGACAGAGATAGCGCGCTCGCGACTGACAAAGGTCATCAATCGCGATTGATAGCGCGACGACTGACACACCTGGAGCGACGACTGACTGGCACCGGAAGCGACGACTGACAGAGGTAGGCGTTGGAGCGACGACTGACACACCTGTCCAGCGCGCTTCACGGTGGCCGCGATATACGGGAACGCTAACCGCGATTGACGGTTTTCGGCGATCGACGGTTTCCTTGAGTTCGAAGGATGGTCTCTGGTTTTCTTGAGCGCGCGACTGACGGGACAAGCGATCGACGGTTTTGACGTCCGCGACTGATGGTTTTGACATCGACGCTCGATGGTTTTCTCCAGCAATACCGGCGATTGATGGTTTTGACGTCTGCGACTGACGGTTTTGCCTAGTGATGGTTTTTGAAAGCAGCGACCGTGGGCTCTGCCACGTGCGATTGACAGGGTTCCTTTGGCTCTCGACTATCGGCCTGTGTCCCCTCTGCCACGTGGGAATTCACTTCATAAGTGAAGAAAAGACAACTATTTTAGGGGATTAAAGAGAAAAGTGTCTTCGCTTTAGTTCAAAAAGAGAAGAAAAAAAAAGAAAAAAGAAAAAAGAAAAAGAAAAAAAAGAAGAGAAAAAAAAAGAAAAAAGAAGAGAGGAAAAAAGAAAGAAGAGAAAAAAAAAAAAAAAAAAAAAAAGGAAAAGAAAATAAATATAAAAAAGAAAATGAAAAAGGGAAATTAAAAAGGTTCGAAAAGGGGAAGAGGGCTTCCCTTCTTTGTGGGCTTCTTGGTTTTTTGTCCTTCCCTGTTTTTTGGAGTGCTAGGCGTCGGTGTCTTCCTGGGTTGTGGTCTGCTTTTTCTCCATGTTGGAGGGGCTTGCCTTTGGGATTTGAAAAGTAAAAGTGGTGCAAGTTCCTTTTGGCCATGGATGTGGCTTCTTCCTCTCTCGTGAAAAGTAATCGGGCCCCTCCCCCTGGGGAGACCGACTTCCTAGCCGCTCTGCTGGAGGGGGGGTCGTGTGCCGCCCCTGGGGCATCCGAAAGTGTTGAATCCCCCGTCGTGTCCCTCAGTAGACCCGCAGTTCTGTCCGCTCAGGAGGAGCTCAAGAAAGTTTGCCTCGTCGGCCAAGTGTTTGGCCCTAGGCCCCCGCTCGAAATTGTGCGACAATGGCTTCGAAAAGAGTGGTTCCCTCGAGGACTAATTGTCAGCAAATGTCAGTTCCTACCAGCAAACCACATGCTGCTAGTCTTTGAAAATGAAGAGATGGCGTTCCAAGCCCTAAGCGTAGGCACCTGGCAGTTTGGTCGGGCGAGCCTGTGCCTATTCAGATGGTCCCCGGACTTTACTCCTGACAAATCGAATTCACTTCGGTACCCTCTTTGGGTTGAGCTCCCTAACCTCCCATACTTCTTGTACAACTTCGTGTGGGACATTGTCTCTCCTATCGGCAAGCCGTTGGCTTCACGCGAAGACATTGGTGGTCTCATCTATGAAGGTGCAAGACACTCGTTCAATGCTAGGTGGCACCCACAAATCTGCGTCGAGGCCGACCTCAGGTCGCCGCTTCCATCAATGATCAAAGTGGACATGGGCGAAGGTGATGTTTGGGAGCAGGATATCACCTACAAAAACCTCCCCAACGCGTGCTTTCGTTGTGGTCAGCAAGGTCACAGGATTAAAGACTGCCCTCTCAGGCAAAAAAACAAGCGCTCGCAAGAAGCCTCCAAAACTGCTCAAGACGACAAGGGCGATTTGACCCACTCGAACAAGGAAGGGGATGGCAAGGGCCTCCGCAATCCACAAGCCGATGCTGATGGCTTTACTGAAGTTAGAAGAAGAAGGAAAAGAAGTCCGAGGGCCAACGGTGAGAGGAACAACCTGCCAATTACCCCACACAGCAATTTGTATTGCAAACTTGGAAAGGAGATCAACGAGCTCGACTACCCAGGTGGGAAGCCACCTGAGGTAGACAGCTACGACGAAGCCCTAGAGATCCCTGACAACAAAGAACCCCCCCAGGAGGGCTACACTACAAGCAAAGAAGATGGTTTCACTACTAATAATGAAGACAACATGGATAGTGAAAGTTCCATCATTGGATCGACGATCCCGGAAACGTTGCCGAGCACGGGGCCCAATTCTCCCCAGCGGGGGGCATCCCGCAAAGGGAAACAGCCTTTGGAGTTACCCTGGAAAAGCCCCCATAAGAACCGATTTCTAAGTCGGGATCAGATCCCAGCGAAAAAGAAAGATGAAGCCAAGAGAAGAAAGGACAAGGCTCCCTCCCGCAAAGAGGGATCAATACAAAAATGATTGTCATCTCGCTGAATGCTAGGGGGCTAACCGACCCCTCAAGAGCGGCCATTATTGGTCAATGGCTCCGCGACATTAGCTTAAAACCAGACATTATATGCATCCAAGAGATTAAAATTGACGGAGAAGACCTCCTGAAACGGCTCAGACAGGTTTCCTCGGCCCATGTGTGGATCCCAACAAAGCACCAGCGGGGGTCCGGTGGAACGGCTATCGGTGTTAAACAACCCTGGCTCGAAAAGCTTGAGAACTCCATTGAAGATGTAAATCACCGCTGGATTGCGGTTTCTTTTGGTGCTCCCCTCTGCGTTACTATGGTTTCTTTGTACGCCCCTAACGGGGATTTGGAGAGGTTGAACACTTGGACTTCTCTTGACTCGCTTCCCCACAACGTGCTTATATGTGGAGACTTCAACATGGTGGAGGACCCTATGGACAGATGGATGGGCAAGGGCAGGGTCATCGACAGTCGGGAGAAAGAAACGTGGGACATGACCAAACTCCACTTGGATCTGGTCGAATTCAAAGACTCGAATGGCTTTTCCTGGTCGAATCTCCAAGCGGGCGAGGATCTGAGGAAAGCTAGACTTGATAGATGCTACATCTCTCAGAGCTTTACTCATCTGTGGGGCCACCCTTCCATCTCGCAACGTACTGACCTCACCATCTCTGATCATTACCCGATCGTTATCACCTTTCAACCTTCCAACAGGACCCACAAGGCTCCGTGGTTCCATGCCAACGCTTCCACCTTCTCTCTCCCCTCCGTCCATCAAGAGATTGCCGATGTGTGGAAGGTGGCATTCGCCTCTGGCTTGGCCCCAGCCAAGTGCTGGAGAAGTGCGGTCGACAAGTCTCGCAAGATCATGATCAGAACTAAGAAGATGCTCGAGACAGTGCGACGGGCTCGTAGGGAAGCGCTTTACCACAGACTCTGGCGACTCGAGGAGGAAGTGAACAAAGGAAAACACCAAGCCCAGAAAGGTCTCCGAAAAATCAGAGCAGCGTTAAGATACGAGGAAGAAATACAAAGGAAAAACTTGCAAATCTTCTTCAAGGAGTGGTGGGCTGGAAAAGCCGACAAACCCACCAAAGAGATGTGCAGTATTCTTAAAAGGAAACACAACAGAGAGACGATTCCCCTACTGCTAGACCCACATGGCAATGTATGCAACTCGGAAGAAGATAATTTTGGCATCATCGAAGGGCACTTCACGAGACTCCTGGGAACCTCGAACCCCCTCTCCCACCATAGAAGGGACTGCATGGCTGCCATTTCTAGGGTTTCCCTCCGGAGAATACCACCCAACCTCCACTCCCTGCTTCATGCCCCGATCTCTGAATCAGAAATCATCGAGGTCATTGATGCCCTCCCTCTCGGTAAAAGCCCGGGACCCGACGGACTCACTAACGAGTTTTTTAAATCCTTCAAGCTGGTGGTTGCCACCCCTCTCCGGATGGTTTGGCAAGAAGCGCTAAAATTTGGTGCTCTTCCTTCTTGTATAAATAATGGAATTATCAAACTGATTCACAAGAAGGGGGAAAAAAACAGAATCGAGAACTGGCGGCCAATTACGATGCTCCAAACAGGATACAAGATCGTCGCCAAAGTCATTGCCAACAGACTTGCGTGCCACCTGAGATCTTGGCTTAGTGAGGACCAAAAAGGTTTCATCAAAGGCAGGTCCATCCTGGAAACCATTATGGATATTTGGGAAGGTATTCAACTTGCAAATGAGTCTAATCAAGATGTGGTCTTCCTCAAGATCGACTTTGACAAAGCCTACGATAGGCTAGAATGGGACTATATTCTGCAGTCGCTCCAAGACCTCGGATGTAGTCAGAAATTCACCAAGATGATCGCGACCCTTCTCGGCAACGCAACGACCCAGATTAACGTTAACGGCAAACTTTCGAAGGCGATCCATCTTAAAAGATCTATTAGACAAGGGTGCCCTCTTGCCCCCCTTCTCTTTGCCATCGCCACTGAGGGGCTGAGCAGACTTGTGGCTCATCATGTGGAGGCTGGCAATATCAAAGGCCTCCAGCTTCCTCACGACCACAGTCAAATCATCATGAGACTTTTTGCCGACGATATGAACGCGTTCGTTCACAATGATAATACCAGCCTGGAGACTTTCTGGAGGTGTCTTGATACCTTTTGTGAGGCCTCTGGATCCAAAATCAACCACAATAAGATCGCCTTTAGGGCCATTGTGGGACATCAACCTGGCCTTCTCATTGATCATGGCTGTCAAATCATTCCGCAGGGCCAAATCTTTCGGCTGCTTGGAATCCCCTTGGGGTTTGGCGTCTCTATGGAGCAGCGATGGAACTGGGTGCTGGCCAAACTTGAAAACAAGCTCAATTACTGGAGAGGCATGCAAATCAATCTCGCTGGACGGGCGATGGTTATCAACACGTTCCTCCTCTCGTCTACCATCTATTTCCTTTCTTGCTGGAGACCGAATGAGCAAGGCCTGTCCAAACTGAATAGCATCTGCAGAAACTTTCTTTGGACGGGTGATCATAACAGAAGGGGGGTGCCTAAAATCAAATGGGCCATCTGCACCAGCCCTAGAGATAGCGGGGGGCTTGGCATCCTGGACATTGGGTGTATGGCTAACAAACTGGCAGCCAAATGGATGATTAAAGCTTGGTGCAATAGGGAGGCCTCGTGGGCCAAGCTGATCTTCAGAAACAAAAATGAGTTGACCCTCACGGGGTCCCCGAACTGGAAGAACCTTGACATCATGACCCTGCTATTCTCCCCGATACCTGTCTTCCCGAAAGGCTCCAATCTCGTATGCTCTCTTTGGAAGGGCTGGAATAAAGTCAAAAGCTTCACAAGAATTAGTAGGGACTGGAAGTGGGCGGCCGGAATCAGACAAAACGACTCTATCTGGTTTCCGATACATGGCATCCGGAGTGTGGAGTCGTGGAACATTCAAAATGCCAAGAAGCTATGGAACAAAGGATTCAAAAAATGGAAACACCTCTAGAAACATGACACCAACAGTTGGATCAACTTCGAGGATATCGACCCTCGCATAAACATCTCCTACGAAGAATGGAACACTTTGCAAAGCAGATGCCTCGCTTGGGATCGTCACAAAACTCGCCTTCTCATGGGACATGATGCTCCGAACGCGCGTGGTCTCAAATGGCACAATGGAAATAGCCTACTCAAAATCCCGAACATCAAAGAAACGACTGACCTCCAGATCAGCCTCAACAAGAAGTGGTGCCTGTCTTGGACGCGGCTTCGGTGGGACATGAAATTCATGGGTATCTGGCACCCACTTATAGAGATTAAGAAGTCTGTCCTCTTATGGCAAATTCTTCATCGAGGAATTTGGACTAACCATAAGGCAAGCAAAATTTGTGGGATCCCTCCGTGGTGCAATCGCTGCCACCGCGCAATCGAAGATGTCCCACACATCTTCCTTACTTGCCCCAACTCCTACAGAATCTGGCAGATGGTTGGACTGAAAATCAGAGTTCAGAAACAGCTTAGTTGGAAACAAGTCCTTTTGGGAGAAGCGATTGGATGCTCTGCGGCTCTCTGGAACGCAATCAGAGGGGAAGTCCTGTGGAAAATTTGGCAAGAGCGGTGTGCTCTCAACTTCGGCGACCCCCCCAGGGAGTGGTCGATTGAAAAATCTCTATTCCTCCTTGGCAAAAGGATTGTCAACAGTAAGAAATCCCCCCCCTTCAGGCACCATCAAGTCCTCCTTTTGATCAACAACAAGCTCAAACCCAAGTGGGTCCCGCATGAGGGCGACGAGAGGGTGATCAACCTTCTTTGTAATGCAACCTAGGAATCAACCAAGCTTCCCCTGCTTTGTGGGATTCGGGGGGGTCCCGTGGGCACTAGTCCCCTTCTTTTGTACCTTTGTTTCTTAATTTAATTCAAGTCCGGGAGAGTAGGCTATTGCCGAACTTCCTTTATATAAAAATAATTTAATTAAATATATATAACTAAATATATATAGTTAAATATATAAAAATAGGATTAATTAAGAAAATATCTGAATATATAAATAAATATATATATAAAATATTGCTTTAGGTTTTTAGGATTAGGATTAGGGTTTTAGGATTTTAGGGTTTAAGGAAAAAATTTGAATAAATAAAAAAAATATATATATAATAGGATAATTATATAGATAAATAAATATAAAAAATACTAGTATTTTAAATAATTTAATTAAATATATATAATTAAATACATATAAAGAAATATATATAATTAAATATATAAAAATAGGAATAATTAAGAAAAATTTGAATATATAAATATATATATATATATATATATATATAATAGGGTTTTAGATTTTTAGGATTAGGATAAGGATTTTAGGGTTTAAGGAAAAAATTTGAATAAATAAATAAATATATATACAAAATAGGATAATTATATAGATAAATAAATATAAAAAGTACTAGTGTTTTAAATAATTTAATTAAATCTATATAAGTAAATATATATAAGAGATGCTCGAAGCATTTTATGAGACGGATGAAGATCATGATGGTGGAGAAGATGTCGAGAGTTTCATGGACACAACAGAATTTCCACGATCGATGAAGAATATGAAAACATGCGAAGACTGGCTCGTTTACCACTTTACAATGGAGCAAAGATATCTATACTACGTGCGTCACTCGCGATGCTCAATTTGCAATCCATTTATGGATGGTCAGATAGTAGTGGCACTGAATTATTCAGGTAAGTGGAGAGCAAATTGGCTTTCATTGTTGTATCAAGATAACTTTATTTACTAATATCGTTTTAATTGCTTATTGCAGGCTTCTTAAAGATCAATTTTTGCTAGAGGGCAATGACATGCCTCCAACACGTGGAGATGCAAAAAAACTTTTACAGTCCATTGGAATGGATTATACTAAAATTCATGCTTGTCCGAATGATTGCATTCTCTTTGAAAATGAATATGAGCATCTCCATGTATGTCCAAAGTGTGGAGCAAATAGATTTAGAGAAGACCTTTTAGGCAAAGCAATCCCCACAAAGGTTCTTCACCACTTTCCTATCATTCCACGAATTAAGAACATGTTTAGATGCAAATCTATAGCTGAGTTAATGTGATGGCATACAAAGAGCAGGTCTACAGATGGTGTAATGCGAGTGCCTACTGACTTTGATGCTTAGAAGCACATAGATAGTAAGTGGCCAGAGTTTGCTAGTGAGCCTCGCTCCATACGTCTAGGCCTAGCTATGGATGGAGTGAATCCATTTCATTTACGCAATTCTTCATGGAGCACATGGCCTATATGTTTGGTCAATTATAACATCCCACCATCGCTGGCCACAAAGAAAGGTCATTTATTATTAGCTCTTATTATACCAGGTAAGTATAAGGTAAAAAACATGGATGTATATCGTGCACCACTTGTGGCAAAACTATGCATTTTATGGGATGGGATTACTGTGCGTGACATATCTCAACCTATAAGAAGACGAGATGTGCGAGTGCAAGGCATACTTATGTGGACAATGCATGATTGGCCTGGTTATGGTGAATGTTCAGATTTATCGATTTCGGGTTACCATGCTTGTCCCTTATGTGGACCACGACTCAAAGCACGCTATTCCAAAGCACTAAATAAAACTATCTATGAAGGACACCATAGATATTTGCGTGATGGACATGTTTTACGTGAAGGACAAATTGGTCGACAAGCGCAACACCAAATGAAAGCTAGCGATTGGAAACAACTCTGGGATTCAGAAAATCCAGTCACTGCCATGAAGCGGTTGTCCATTTTTCATGAGCTCCTTTATTGGAGTGAATTGTTGATCAATCATTTGGTGGACCCGATGGGAGACAGTCCTCCAATTACTCCTCATTACATGACAGAGGAGCAGTTTTTAGAGTTCATCTCTCAGGTACCTCCCGCTTATATGGCCACTGCATCACAGTATTGGATCGCTCATGGTAGCACTCCTCCCGAACTCACTCGTGGCGGCCTCACTCCTGCCGGCCTTACTCCTGACGGCCTCACTCCCGCCGGTGTCACTCCCGGGAGTGTCACTCCTGCCGGTGTCACTCCTGCGGGTGATGCTACTCCCGCAAGAGGTATTTCTCCTAGCTTTATGACTCCACCACGACCATCTTTTCAACCATCTCCTACTGGATTTAGTAGTAGACATGTGCCTTCGATGCCTCAGCGCGATATAGGTTCTGGCCCGTCTCGTAGGTCGAGGTTACACTCTAGAGCAGGAGGTTCTAAGAGTGGATCTACAGGTAGGTCAGGAGGAGGTCGCTGTTGTGGAGGCAGTGTGATAGACGTTCCGCTTCTACTCTTAGGAAGAGTACCTTAGATGTAGGTACGCCACACAGAAAACCACATCGAACACCATGTACACCTTGGGGTGCTCATGACCATGATGACTCCAAGGTGTATAGTATCTAAGATGGAGCTCCGATGATGGATGCGACTGGCAAAGAAATGCATGCACATATACGACAACTTTGCTCCATACATTTTGGACACTCCATCATGCTGAAATGGAGTGAACAGGATAAAGATCGGAAGAATTATATCAGACAAATGATTTATCAGGAGTTCTAACTAGCCGATGGACTATCTCTTGTCAGTTCAGAGTGGATTCTGCACACCACACGTGAGGTTATGTCCCATCGATGATCAGAGGCCCATGATGCTTTCAGAGCATGCTTACCAAAGCTTGTATGGTAAGATGTTGAGGAGTAGGATCTAATTCACGACGAGCAGCAACAGACTCCTGACCGATATTGCCAACAACGAGATGTTGTAGCCACACGTTTAGATACGGTTGGACCGTCACATTTGGGCAGTGGTAGATATGACACGATGCACCATGAGTTTGTAAGTACCATTTCATTTATTGAATTTATTTGTGTTAAGTTTCTCATGTATGTTCCTCTAATGTTTTATATATTTATTGCAGGATTTGGTGATGGGTTGTCCTCCAACATGAACGGAAGAGGCTTACGGATATCAGCACGGATTGACTGCACTATTGAGGACTTGGAGGGACATGGTGTGGTCGTTTCATGGGAGCGTCTGCAATGAGGTGATTAATTTATAAACTTGGTTTTTACTTGTTGTTTGTAATTTCATGTGAATTTATCTCATTCCATTAATGTTCTTTGTTGTAGGACTGTTGATATGGAACATTCTTTGCATGTGTATGGCAGTGGCACACCAAAATTTTGTATTTGATTTTTATATGGCAATGCATTGCTTTGCCACATTTTGTAAAAGCATCATATATGATAGTGGTTTGCCACACTCTTGTGCATGCTTCATTTATGAAATATATCACTTTTTTTGTACATGGTTCATTGTTCATTCTGATTATCTCTTTTGTGTCCAATAATATTCTGTTTTATGAAATCATATTTCGGTTGACATTAGAGTACACATCACATGTACTCGATTTTTTTTGGGCACAGTGTATTGTATTTTGTTAAGCAACATCATGGTAATGTTGTTGTAGCAAAAGACAACAGACTCTGCCCAAAAAGAATTTTTGCAGATATGCTTGTCGGTATATGCGATGGTACTCCCAGTAATGTCATCAAAATAAGCGTCGGTACACCCTGCGGGCGCCGGTATACACGATAGTGCACCTAGCTGAGGCGTCGGTATGGGCATCGATATGAGCGTCGATAATACCGATGTTTATAATAATGCCTATACCGATGCCCATACCGATGCCCATACCGACGCCCATACCGACGACCATACCGGCACTGTAGTACCAACGTGCATACCGATAGCTACACCGACGTCACGACAAAAGTAGTAGCGCTCATTTCCCTTGGTAAAAACCGAGGTATATGGTGGATCTGTTGTAGTGTTCTTCCTCTAAAGCCTCCTTGATAGTTGTTGTTGATGTAGCTTAGTTGTGCTTGTAGTTGCCTCCGCGATTGTTACCTTCCTCTAGTTTATCCATAGCTTCCTCTATGGAAGTCTCTTCCCCTTTGATTCCTTGTATTTTTGTAGCATTCTTCAATAGTGTGGTTGTTAAGACCACATATGTTGGATGGTGAACTATTGTAGGTTCTCCCTCTACCTTGCTTACCTCCTTTACCCTTGTCTCTAGTACCTCTTCCTCTACCCGCATTATTGGCTTGAGAGGTACTAGCCCCTTCATCTTGTTTCTTATTTTTAACTTTATCCTTAGGTTTAGACTTATTTGTATAAAGGGCATAAGATTGGTTACCTCTTGATTTTTCACAAATTCTGTTGAGCTTTGCTTCATGGGTGAAGAGTTATCCCATCAAAGTGTTGAGATCAGGTATCTGTATATCCATGTAGAGATCCATTTTAGTGGTGAAGGATTCCCACTTGTCATCTGCTTTAATCCCATTGATGATCTACCTCACAATGTGGTCTTCCTCTATCTCTTCTCCTATGCTTGCAAGTTGTTCTACAATGTCTTTCATTTTGTTTACATAGTTGACAACTCCTTTCTTTGATTTCTTCTTGAGAATTGTGAATTCCATCCACAATTGGTTCTTCCTAGCTCTTGTGTTGGAGGAGCGGTATGATGAAAGCACTTCCCAAGTCTCTTGGGAGTTTTAAAGTTTCTAACATGAGGTAAGAAGAAATCAGAGATTGAGTTTAGTAAGTGTTACCTTGCAAGAGCATCCCTTGCACACCATGTGGTTGGTTTCTCTTGCTATTCTCTTGTTGGTTGATTCTTGCTCCTGAAGATTGGCATGTCTTCATCTCGTGTGATGTATCCATACGGGCTTCTCCCTTGAAGGTATGCTTGCATCCTTTGGGACCATGTTGATTAGTTATTCCTGTCCAATTTGTCAATGAAGGATAGAAAACCATCTCCCATCTTGATTGTGCTTGCTTTGATATCACCATTGGAGGAGATGGTGGATAATCTCAAGAGATGAGATGGTATAGCTAAAACATGCTTCACACCTGCTATAAGTAATGGCTGAAGAGTGTTGTGGGCCTCCTTAGCAAGCTATCAAGGATAAATGATTATTTATGTTGCTTGGAAGAGGATGCACAAACAATAGGATCAAAACAGATAGGATCATATATGTTGTGGGCCTCCTGACTTTTAGGGCTTACACGGTGATAGACCAGTGAGCATTACATGACTGATATCTAAT